>CAJPEX010006804.1:0-11605 GCA_905338405.1 Notodromas monacha | reverse complement strand
CGAAACTCATCCGACTGCGTCCACCAGAGCAATAGCAACGCATGCCTGACTGATGAGATTCTCTGTGTAGACACAATTAGTTTGCCCTGAATTGCCATCATGACCTCAGGATCTTCATTTGCTTCCCACCACATGACTGGACAAAGAGAAAACGAGGAAAACAATTCTATTTTGGTGTCTCGGAGAACTTGGCCAAGACGTTGAATTTCCTTCGTGAAGTTTTTACTACGAAAGCTAGCTAAAAATTCGCTGCTTGAAGTTCGAGGTCAGTTTCATTTGCAGACGATCCGGGTGAAAACTTCAAGTTCATCAAAACTTTCGTATAATTTTATCCTGCTTGAGCCAATGAAATAATCACTCCTTCGTCTGAAGTACCTCGCATTTAATCGAATATTACAGTAAAGTACCTGTGAAATAATTTTTTTCAAGTCCGCCTGTCTGAATTCCCGTAGAAACAATGTATTAATAACCTCTTCAATTCCATGGCTATTTTTCTCAAACCTGCTAACTCAAATTTTCTGCTATCATTTTATTCACCCAGGAAAGAGAAAAGCAATCGAAAAATAAAATGGATGCATTATGAAAAGATGTGAAAGACTATGGGGTAAATGAATGCCTGCCTCCAGGTTCAGCATCCTGTCAACCCATTTAAGAAACAATTTAAGGCCCTAATTTTTTCCTGAAATTCTTTCGTGTTTCCAGTAAGAAAAAATTGCTTGTTTCTCTAACTCAAAGCCTGCCTAAAGCCAACCTCTCTTGCTGGTCCCTTGAAATTTGACTCAGAGAGGCTTCCCTGTACAGTATAAACTGCCGCAGTCGAAAAAATCCTGCTTAAGGAGTCAACGGGTGGTCGCCGAATTTTGCAATACACGTTCGAAATTAACGGAGATAAGCCGTATTGCTGCACGCAGAGTGAAAATTTTGCACAAGGATACGCCCACTTTTCCCGTCAGATAAATCGCACGTGTTCTGTACATGCATCAGCTTTGCTTCCTAATAACGCTCCGACCGTGATACAAGCCCNAAGACCCTCTTTGACTGTGACACGCAAGCGGATCAGTGATGAGTTCAAGTGCCATCGGGATATGCTCAATAACGGAACCCGTCCCGGGTTTTCTGTGTGTGTGCACTTTGGTGCGACACTAGAAGAGCACCTGAGGGCAGATGAAAGCCTGGGATGGCTCTTCGCTTCAGGGGGTTACCAGCCAATTGGGCCCGCAGGAAATACGCCTGAAGTGGATCAAGGGCGCTGGATGGCAAGTAAATCGTCTTGGGATCCGGGGAATTCCGTAAGAAGCGATTTGAAGGAATTCCCAGGGTGTATTTTCCAGCGGAAAATTGGCCTTTGATCGTGAAATTGTTTCGAGCCCCCCCAGCAAACACGGAAGCTCATATTTTTCCTCGAACCCTCAACCGTCAGTCATGCAATCTCAGAACGGAAGTAGCATATGATTAGGTGATTCTTCTCACTCAGTTTCACGAAAAATCAGATCTATCTAGAGAATATCACCTCTCCCATCATTTCCATTTGACGATGTATATAGACTGGTAATTTGAACAAAAAAATTGTGCTCTGTTTCCTGCTCTGAAGTGATTAAATGTCACTGAGTGGATTTGGGTTGGGTGGGAAGGGGGTTTGGTTGTGAAAATCTTGATTGAACCTCGTGAACGCTGAAAAGTGGCAAATAAAGTGTTCTGTTCATTCATTCATTCATTGAAAAAAAAAAGCTAGCTCGATCCGAATCAGTCGAATTATTCTTTCAAGAGGGAATTTGGGTTTTCAATTCCAGCACCAACTGAAGCAATACTGTAGCAATATGGAGATCCTGACCAAAACAATTTCTTCAACGTACAATTCTCTTGAAAAAAAGGAGATAGAAATCGTTACAAACTGTAAAATAATGATTATCGGAGAAATTCGATAAGCAGGGAAGAAATTATTCAAATTGTGGTTGAAATTTATGAAAACTCTCAGAACAAGAAGAATATTTCTTTATCGGTACCAAAAATAAATTTGAAACTGTGACAATTATGAGCTTCCTTTTCGAGTTATGACAAACTTTTGTGACTCAATCTTTCGTATATCAATGGGAAACAATTCTGAGAATGAAATTGCATCAGCAATACCGCGTTGAAATCCCTTTACGATTCAAGGTTTTAAGAAGCATGCAATAAAATCAATAAAATTGTTCTTTGAATATGATTTTCGCGCCTGATGGGGAAAAAATGACGCCGGCTAACTTAGTTGTATTCTAATCCTCTGTTTTATTAATCGTGAACAAAGTAAAAAAAAACCTCACGGATTTTGAACCCAAAAACTATAAGTACTGAAAGGTAGATTTTAGTGTTTACAGGTGACAGAGAAGGCCTGTACATTATTATTTGTGCAAAAAATCGTGCTCTTAAAGACCAGCATCATCACGGGTACTGAGCACAGAAAACGGAAATTTTGGTGTTGTAAAACAGGTAATTACGTAATTCATACCAGCTTTGCATCCAAAAAAATATTAAAAATAAAATTCAAAATTGCCCAGCAACCACACAAGGAATATCGCTATTAAAATTCATAAGCATGAAGCCTAGACAAATCTGACCAACAAGGTAAGCAACTGGCTCTGGAAAACTGTCAATGTATATAGGCTGGAAAGCCTCTCCAATTTTATCCCAGCTTCTTGTCATGTATAACTTCTCCCAATGCCAAATTCAGTGAGCAAAATATTGACATTGCATCGCAAGGACGACTGGAGAATAAAATTTTGCTCGACACGGGCTCTGTGACAGACAGCCAAAGGGCGCTTTGAATGACAAGTACACGCACTACATGGAGGTCTGTTCAAGCTGACACACGCATTCCAGGCAGGCGAGAAATTCCCTCACTGGGCACATTCTGGCACCAGAACACACGAAGGTACTGTATTTTCATCCATATATACTACATATACTACATATAGAATGGCAAGAATGACATCAATGTTATGTCGCCAATAAATCTTCCAAGTACTGCACAATACCAAATGTCGTTGACATCTGCGTATGCGGGAGGCTTTCGAAGTCATTGAGGCAACACATGATATCTGCAACAGTACTTGATTGTGCAGAAGCTAACGTAAATAAAATTGGATTTTCCCCTGCTGTATTCAAATCGTTTACTGAAATTATCGATGTTTATTTGGGGAAAATGTCGTTACATCTTGGAAGACCTTGAATGGNATACAACACATGGAAATAATGGTGAGAAAACGTTGCTTCAAAAATCGAAATTTTAATTAATAGCTATTTTATTGCTGGTAAAATCTTTTGCACCATCATCAAAGTGTTACTTTAAACCCTGATACTCATGCCACTGATGCAAAAACTCGGGTCAAAAGCTAATTAATGCATCATGCATTACATAAAATAAAGAATGAGAAACTCCGTAACAAGGAATGCGACTGCATGCAGAAAAAATCTTCAATTGTCGTAATCACCATTGCGCAGGATTCCACTAACGAAGAATAATGCTGCTGATACCGTACTTTTTATTATTTGTTTCCATTTCTCTTCATTTGAGGGAAGCGCTGAAACAGCGTAACATTTTTATAAGGAGTTCTACAAAAAAAAAGGGCAACTCGGTCTCATTTCGACTGCATTTTCCACTCTTCCCCACTTCTTCTATTTTTTCCCGTCTCGCACATCTCAGGACGATCTATTCTGGTGCAAACAGGGAAGGAAAAGGAGAAGAAAAAAAGATCAACGGACAGGGCAACTGATGGAAGCGGTTCTATGGCATGGATGGTATATAGTATACATCGTCCCAAAGCTCCGCAGGCCATCGTGGCAATAGTAGGCCGCAGTCGTCGGGGCAATTCCGAGCCTGGCCCAGCAGCAGCAGCAGCAGCAGCAGCATCCAGGGAGGAAATATCCTATCCCACAGGCAATCGTCACGAAGGTTGCTGAACATTCAGCCAGCTTTGCTATTGGTGCTGATCCCTTAGACTCATCATGGTCAATATCCACTTTTTTTCTGTCTATTTTTTTTAACGGAGGTCTTGCTTATATGAACCTTGCCTTATGAACCTTGGCTTTTATTTATAATTTTCATTCACAAAATTTTGTCTTGATTTTCTTTTTCGTGCAATTTTATTTATAAAATTTTTTCACGAATAATGTACTGCTCTAATAAGTACTGTTTGTCCTGCCACTCATATAGCTGTTGCCTTGAAATGAAGATTTCTTTGTATGCATTGCTGCATTTTTGCAATTGTCAAAGAGGTTGCTGAACGTTTAGCCATCTTTGCTTAGCGTTGAGCCGTTGATCCCTTATTAATCTCTGTCAAAATCCTTGTTTTCTTTTTCTTTTTTGAACGGAGAACTTTTGAACCTCGGCTTGAATTTATAATTTTAATTTATGAAATTTCGTTTTAATTCTAATTGTTTCACATTTCTTTTAATAAAAAAAAACATTTGTGGAATGATGCACTGCTCCAATAAGTACTGTTCGTCCTGCAACGTATAGCTGTTACTGTGAAAGAACGATTTATGCATGCGCACTGCTGCATTTTTGCAATTGTCAAAAAGGTTGCTGAACATTTAGCAAGCTTTGCTTAGCGCTGATCCCCTTCACTCATCATAGTCATAATCCTTTTTTCTCTATTAATAAGCCGAGGTTTCACAAACTAGGGGTTTATTTATAATTTCCATTGATAAAATTTTGTTTCAATTTCTTCACATTTTTTATCAACAACAAATAAGTTTTAAAAAATTGTGGAGCAATGTGTTGCTCTAGAAAGTTATGCAAGTCCTGCCACTTATAGCTATTGCCTTGAAAGAACGACTTATTAACACGCATTGCTGCATATTACGTGCTAATTTTCTCAACGCATAATCAGTGCATTTGACTCACAATGCTTAATATATCACCGATTTCCGAAGAACACAATTTTTTCAGCCATTCATAATAGAGTTGTTATTCGTTCCATTAAAAGTGAGGAAAACATTCCATTCTGTGAATGCGTAATTCTGAGAAAAAATCGCACACATATCAATATACAGTAGAAGGAAGATACAGTTGACTTGCACTCTATTTGTAAGTCTGTGTATCCGATGCCCTCGTCGTCGTCGGTAATACCTGTTACTATTATAATCCGAAAACACTGCATCATCGTTGAAAGCGAATCCTGTTTCGCAGGAAGTCGCCGGATTTAAGCTTCGATACATTGAAACACTGACAAAACACACACAAAAAAAGAATTTTTTCAAGCAGTTCTCGGTATTTGTATCATTATTCAAGGTTTTCAAAATGCTCAAAAAAAAACCCCAAGTGACTGCCTCGGACAAGCACTGTAGGTTCAGTACAGACCATATATCAGGAAGTAAACGGAAGGTCAAAGCAGGTCAAGGGAAAGACTAGATAGGAAATAAAAACAGAAGAATGATCATTTTCTCTGCGGTATATGGCCTGATTTTTTGTATGTATGGTATGTGTCTGAAGGCTTTAGGAAGTTAATCAGGCAATGCGTCAATTGGAAGTAATATTCCTTTCTTTACGCACTGCTATTTTCCTTTGTGATTTTGGAAATATCGCAGTTTTTTCAAAGTTTTCAAACCTGCTGGGCATTGAAATACATTTTCGAGTCTGAGTCTTTCTTATAGTGAGGTGTGTATAGCACTATCTATTAAAATTTGATAACTTTTAACAGGATAATTGAAATTTTTGCGTGGGGAAAAACCTTGAATTCTTCTATTTTTTTAGCGAATCTTGAATCTGTCACCACTAGAAGATGAGAAGTTTTCAAAATGTTCCGAAATACCGAATTACATTTTAAAGGTGGAGTGATTTTCAGAGGCATTATTCCTGGCATAAGTCATTACCATTTGAAATGAAAATGTTTGCTTGTTAAAAGTAGTGTAATGTACATACGCGACTATTTGTGGATCTAGTGCATATTTTATCCTATTTTCAGAAACTTTCTGGCCTCTGACCCCATTTTCCGAGAGAAAAATGAATTCATTAGAAGGACCATGTCGGAGTCCTTCCAAAGAATCAATATTTTTGGCGCATTCCATTAAAATTCAATGGTGTTACATATAAGCACTGAGCATTTTTACGTGACAAGAGCACTGTATCCCGTGGCCAATTTTTATCTAGTGCATCTGGCATCCCTGAAAGATGATTTCTTTATTTTTATTTTTAGAAACCTTCTAGGCCCAGACTTTGTTTTTATACCGGAGTCCTTTTAAAAATCAATATTTTTGCCGCATTCCGTTACAATTTTAATATGGTATTCAACATATTCGACTTGAAATGTTTGCATCTTACAAATACGGTTTTTTAATTCGAAGTCTAGTCTCTAGTGCACTTGAAAAATCCTATGTGTACAAATTTTTGATTATCAGCGCAATTCCCGCAGGTTCTCCGTCCAGATTTTTAGAATGCCCTCCAGCATGCGGAGCTTCAATCGTTGCCTCAGACGAACCCAGCAGTTCCAGCACAGACCGTCCACACAAGCACAGAGACACAAGCAGAAAGGATGACGCAGAGCAAATGGAAGACCGCGGGGAAAATAGCAGAGGGAAGAATAGTCGATGAATGCGGGAAAAGCAGATGACGAAAAAAAAAGAAAAGAAGATGAATGCAAAAAGGAAAGAGAGATAGAGAAAGAAAAAAGAAACTCGGTCGCCTGGAATTCTTGCTGCTGAGGGCAGCTCCTCGCACTGCCGGGCTCTCTTTTTCTTTTCTCTTTTTTTTTTCGTTTTGGGGGGATCCCAGGATCCCCCTCACCACCACCACCACGCTGCACATCCCTCCGGTTAATATCGTATACACATCCCAGTCGCGCCGCGTCTCTCCCCACACTGCTCCACAGTCGTCTGCCCTGATGACTGGAGACGGAGCCTGGAGCTGAAGCTGGTGCAGGGATCTGGTGAACCATTTCTTTGCTGCTGCTGCTGCAGTTTCTAGGGTGGTATAGTAGTGGGGGCACTACTATACTGTACTGCACACCCCTCTGCCCGGATATTCTCGCGATTCTTGCCCATTTCAAGGAAGAATCATTATTCTTCTTCAACGGAAGCTCGAGGATCATCGGATGTCCGAGACGATCGATCCGAGCTGTACAGTAACATTCTTTCATACAAGCCTGGAGGTGTTTCGTAACGTACATGCAATATCAGTGTTTTTGAAACTGTGTTTCTTGATAATCTTACGGCAATGGCAATTTCAGTGATTTTCTGCCTACGCATTTGTTTAACCTTGCTTGATAAATTCTTTCGCAATGGACTTGCACACATTTTTCGTGGACTGCTGACGTCAACAGTCAAAGGACCATTGGATTTGGGGGACACTGCTGTAAATTCTGCTGACGAAAGTATCCATTTGGAATTGCAGAGTCAAAAGCCTTGCTCATGAAAAAATTGCGACCAGCCTTGCAAAGCTAGAATAACATGTAATCATTCTATTAAATTCAAACTTTCTACAAATTTTGTGGCCCTTGTGTGACCGGACATCTCCAGTTTGTAAAAAAAAATCCATGATGATTGCTCATTTACTGAGAGAGTAAAAGACACACTTGGACTTCTCTCATCCTTGTAATTATCCGACAAGCGATGAAATATCAAGTGAACACGTGCACGCAAAGATAAATATTATAAGATGACCTAACAATGTAACTCAAGGAAAACTAACGTTAACTCATGAACGTGACCTAACTTAATGAAACTAATCTATCAATCTAATGACCAGAAAATAGAGTGATGAACCTTGACCTAGTCCAGCATACAAGGAACCTAACCTAACCTGATGGACCTAAAATAATCCAAGCAAATTATCTCAGCCAAATCTTAATTTGCGCGTCACGCGAAGTGTAATGAAAGGGTGACCTAAGAAATGTAATCAAGAAAAACTTTCAACTCATGAAAGTGACCTAACCCAATGAAACTAATCCAAGTTTCTAATGAACAGAGAATAAACCGATGGACCAAAACTATTCTAACACGATGAACCCAACGTAACTTGATGAACCTAAACTAATCCAACCGAATAAACGTAGCCCGAACTTAGTTTGTAAGCCTTGTGTAAATAGCCTAATGAACCTAACCTACGAGAACCTGATGAGCTCAACGTCGGCTAATGAACCTAACCTAAGCAAATGAACCTCAGATTTTTTTTGAAAAAATGGTATCCATTTATGTTTTCCACCGAATCATTATATTTTTTAAAGTTACACAGGAATATACCAATCCTTCATTACCGACATTAAAAAGAATGTTCCTTAAATTTTAATTTCATAAAAACCGAGAAAAAATTACCCAGTGATTCAAGCATTGAAACGCCTTCAGTAGTGCGTTTCGAAAGAACTTCAGATTTTTTAGTTGTGTGTCGAACCTTCCAATCTTTTTCCATTGTTCAAACTAATTAACATACCCGAAGCTAATTAACCTGACCTGAGCTACTGAACGTCACCTGAGCTAATGAACCTGACCTAAGTTGATGAACCCAACCTACGCCAATGATCATATTCAACGCAGATGAACATCAGCTCAGTGAATGGGCTTAATCATTCTAAAAAAATAACCTCAAGTATTGGGATTGAACCTGTTTCAACATATAACCTGAGATTTTGGGACCTAACCTAACTTCAAATAATTTCATATAAATTCGGTTCACAGTGAAACCCCAATATATGCGGACACCCCCACATACAGACAATTCGACTTAGGGACACTTGGAAACCAAAAAAAATTAGGCCCAACATCCAGGCATTGTCTCAAGTTAGACACTTCTTTGAAATGTTCCCGAAAATCGAAACATTTTATTTTTTCAATTTTAATATCTTTTGAACGAATCAAGCTTCTATATTCACAAAAATTAAAAAAAATATTTCATGATAAATTCACTTCAATTCTTAATCAACAGCTTGCTGATTTTGTGCTTGTTTTTTTTCAGAATTTTTTTCTATCATCTGTGCATATTCTAGCAATAAAGACTTATTCTTTTTTCGCTTTTTTAATCTCATTTTGATACCAACAGATCAGATTCCATGTGGTTATGCTCTGCCCTGGTGATTTGTACAACTTGAAGTTCAGGGAAACAATTTTGACATCATTTGTTGAGGACTTATTTCTAATTTTTCACAAAAAGGAGAACCAATTAAATACATTAGCAGTGAAGTCTAAGGGAAAACAAGGCTCAACTTAGGGACATCCAAACATCAGGACACTCTTGATGCATGTATTATGTCCGCATCTCGATGTCTCACTAAATACTTGTATTTCTGCAGTTACTGTTTCAAGACTTCCTTCTGGTATGCACGCCAATGGTATTCAATCTTTCATTCGTGCAGACTTGCGAAAAGCAGTTGAGCAAATTAAAATTATTATTATTACCGACAATCCAATGCAGAATTATAAATCTGACAGGTTCTTCCTGACGAGGGGAATTTTCCCTAAACTGCTTTACGTTTTATGCACAGAAAAAAAAACGGTACGTCAGCTATGGATTCCTTAACCCAAATGGATGAATTCAAAACAAAATTCCTAAGCTATTCGATTCTATGTATACCATTTAATACTGTATGTAATTCCACGTCTGATATTTGCGCACCATCCATGGAGTCAAACCCGACACGAGCAGATCCCCGACGATATTGAAAGTGGGGCCAGGAGAAGCCACAATAGAAGGCCAAAGACCCCCGGCAGAAATGGGCCCCTCCTGGCTCTCATTTGCACAACTCCCTGTGCAACCCACCATGCAACCGTGAAGTTCGCACAATGGAACAAAATCCAACGCGGCTCCAAAAAAAAAAAAAAAAACCCTCACTCGAGCTCCTTTGTATAATGTACTACTGCAAGTTTTTTGATGTTTGATCTACTTGATAATTGTCCCTCAATTATTATTAAATTACAAAAAATTGGCACAACGTTTTCAGATTATGCTATGCATGAGTCGGAAATTACATCATGAATCTTTAAAAAATAGAATGCCTCGATGCTCGAGAGAGTTCGAGACCGAAAAATTCCTGAAAATTCAAAGTAACTCCTTGAATTCACCGCAAAAATAAATCGACAAGATATATTCACGACGCGATCATAACGGTGAACAGTAATAAAATTAGACATATGGACTTCTTCACTGACTATAAAAAGGCGTTGCTCCTTATATGTTTTTTAACCGCAGTAAATTGATCGACCTGACCTGACTCCGGTCATTTGTGCAACCAACTGGATCCATTTACAGTCGCACAAAGAACCATGCATTTTATTTAACCCGTGACTGCACATCCATCAGTCTTGTCGCATTGAATACAAGGGTCCATCTGCAATTGCACACTTTCTTGATGCCATGGATGTGAGTGGAGCCAAAAAAGGGAATTCCTGGAGGAAAACAATACATTATCGTTCTCTGAGCTCCTTTTTCTTGAAAAAAAACAAGTGCAATTCGGTGTTCCCCTTAAAAAAAAGAGATTCCTTCTACCCATAGTCAAGACATGTGGAATCTGTGAACAGTGATGAATCATTCCGAATATTTTTCAACAAAAATAAAGTGCTACACACAGGCAGAAAAAAAATTTAATTTCGGCGATTTTCTGATGTTATGTCAGATTATTTTATAATTGCTTGAGCGTTTAAATAATTCCCGAGACTTCAGAACACATGGAAATGCTTTTTTTATGCAAGATGTTGCTTCACGTTTTTTTAGCATTTTTTTCCGAAAATTCTCGTGCGAAATGTGCTTAATTCCATTTTAAAATTTTCGATTTCGCAGTAAAACCTTTTTGACCCACGCTTATAATACTTTTTTTTTAATATCAGAACCAACTCTAAAACGAATCTTTGAGAGTTGAATACAGTACATATAGAACTGTGCCAAGTTCCTGTCTATTTTCCATTAGGAACAACACATAAAAAACCTCCCCAACTTGAAGGCTTTTCCCCTGAAACCTTCATGACTCAAATTTCCGTAGACCTTAAGGCTATTATTTTAGGGAAAAGAAAAGCAATGAAATTATAACTCTATGTGTTTTGAAAGGAAGTGACCCACTGAGTACATGGATTACTAAACATTTGCTTCCAAGGTCAGCATCCTGTCAGCTCACTCAAGGATAAATTCAATGCCTATCGTCAATCACAACTTCCTTTCAATGATTCTTTTTCCCCGCCTCAAAAATTAAATTCGAACCTCTTCAATATTGTTCTTTAAAAACTAGAGGAGAAATTATCGAGTAAATCAAGCATCAAAACACAGTCGAACCTCTTCAAAAAAATATAATATTAGTGATGAAGGAATAAAAGTGATCTGTATTTCTATGTCAGAAATGACGATACACAGCCAAGATTGGCAAAAATGCTCTGGCTGAAGTCTTTGGGGCTCCGCGGCCGCTCCAAAAATTTTTATTTTTTGTTTACATTTGAAAAAAATATCAGTTCTATTCTTTGATCACGAAGAAAACTAATGCTGGAAGAAAAGATATAAATCCTGAATTCCTGATGTTGAAATATGTTTTTTTTTGCTTTTGTTTTGAGGGTATGTATCCGCATGCTACACCGAAGTCGCTTGCTTCAGCCTCAGCAGCCAGCACCGCATGACTTCCCCTCTTGCCTCTTTTCTCCGTTGTAACGCTGCATTAGA
>CAJPEX010006802.1:0-11620 GCA_905338405.1 Notodromas monacha | reverse complement strand
GAAGGTTCAACCTGAAAATCCTCTTCAAAACCCTGCGTTATTTATAAAGTTACTCATTGATGGCGCTGGCAGAGACCGAGTGGAAGTGAATATCCCTTTACTGGAGTAGCGTGGAGGTGAGCGGCGGTGAGTTGAAAACTGCCATAATGTCCGAGCACCACGGATGCCCTGCACTTCACAATTAACGGAAGGAGGTTGAGGACAAAAAGGGGCGCTGAAGAGAGCTTTTCGTCGACAGTGAGATATTCATAACACTGTCATGGAGTTGCTCTCTTTACTGCTACCTGATCCACTTCACCAGCAAGAAATTATAACGCACAAAAAGTGGTGAAGAAAACGCGGGAATGCGGAAGGAACGCGATCATCCGACAATGGGTGGCATCCTATGAGGGTAACACACCTTGGATTTTTATGCGTCCAAGCAAACAGCAGGAGAACCAGATGCTATACTTCTCCTTTTCATCAGTCATCCACTGATTTTCTTGATTTGTATTGCATTGTGTTTCTGCACAGAATTGTTTCATATTTTGAGGAATGAGTGAGTGTATAAATCAAAGGCCCAGGAATGATGCAAATTATGTGTGTGAGCATTTCTCTCATTCAGAAATATGAGATGAAATTTTTTGTTTAACGTGGGCTTTCTGTTGCATAGTATATAGTCTACAGATACCAGTTTTCCCAAACCCATGGTCCGCGGACCAGCACCGGTTTGCAGACGTTTCTGCTGGTCCGCAGAAAATTGCCTGCACCATAAAAAATTAAGAAAAATAACAATGAAGTCTGTTATTTTTATCTGAATTGTAGGGAAGACAACTGCAGTTTCAATTATCCTATGAGAGGATAAAATGTGGCTTTTCTCTTCAATAAAGTGCTCACAAAATTTCACCAGCTGAAATAAATTATTTCAACTTTTCAGTCTGAGAAACCTTTCTTCAAGCCCAACTTTCTAATTTTTGAAGACATTCTACTGAGTAGCTGCTTAATTCATTCTTCCTAATTTTTACAACAAAACTGAAAAATTTTAAATGGCAGTTGTGAAGTATTTCAAGCAACACTTTTGAGTCTGCAAAAATGTTATAAAACTTTGCCAGTCTATATTTAAAATTATTTTGGGAATTAGCCTGTCGGCGAAAATTTAATGGAAGTTTACTGGTCCAAGGACCCAAGAAGGTTGGGAACACTGGTCTATATTACAACGAAATTCAAGGGGCAAAAAAACATTGTTTTAGAATGAATATCATGATAGATAAAAAACCCTATACCAAGGAGGAACAATCCCTATGGGACCAAACAACATGTATGCAGATACCAGGGTTCATTTCAATGGGAATTAATCAGTGATTCCCAATTATTCCTGTCATCTTTGTTCCAGGAAGAAAATTTTGGATCACTGTTCATTTCATTTCTTTGAAATTGTAAAAGTACTGAAATTTGGAATGCATCATTCCCAATTGTTTTGGTCTTCTTCTCAATAATGATTATTATTTTTGTGAAGAAGAACAAAAATTTTGGAATGCATCAGCAGTACCTTGACAATTTGCTCAGGAATGATGATGCAAGAATGATCAGGAATGATGATGGAACAAAAATTAGAGGAATCATTGGGAATCAGGGATGAACCCAGTGCAACAGGGAGACAACTCTAGCTATAAAAAAAAAACAATTTGGACAGCATCTAACACTGTTTAGCATCTATTCTTATCCTGTCTTCAGACCTTGAGGCAGAAAATGAAAAATAAACAGAAGTCTCCTAAGATCTCAAAGTAATTAGAAGCATATCACAAGCAGTATACCAAGCTTTGGATGATTTTTTGAAGAGGGTAAAAAATTGGAAATGAAAAATACTTTTTGATAAATGACAAATGGAGTTAGCTTTTTATTTGTGTAAAATTTCAATTTTTTTATTCACAGAAAATGTAGGAATTATTGTTCTAAAAACAAAACAAAAATAGTTTCAATTTTTTTTCTTGAATGAGCATTTTTTTAAACTCCTAACATGGAAGAAAAATGCTTGCCAAAACTGGAAAGTTTTCACTAACCGTCATGCAGTAAATCTAAAAACTTTCAAAAAATTGGAAAAAATCCCAGAATTTCAAATTTGGATGAGCTAAATGGATTGGTACCTATAGTCTAGAAATATCCAAGGTCAATAATAAGTGGGAAAACCCTCCTATTATAGTTGTTGACAACTTTGTTGCATAGAGAGAGTCCACATGTAGCCCAGCAGGAATAATTGTAATTTTTGAACCAAACCATAATATTTCTGGTGTTCAGTGTTGCTAAAATAATACAGTAGTTAGTGAAAGAGTATGGAACCCTCTTTCTTATATATTTAATTTTGAAAGGCCAGAAGTGCTCCTCACCAAGCTGGGCTTGATTAGGCAGAGTTTGAGTTTGTGGTTGTTGTTTTTTTGGTAGAGAGATGCTTTGTTGACTGCAACTCCTATTATACTTTTATTTCTCACTCCTCACATTCTGGGAAACCTTGAGATATTGTCATCTGGTGCCCTCCTATTTACTAAAAGGACTTGGCAAAGTGAGTTTGTTCAGGGCTCTACACAGTGGATAATTTGAGCATCAGCTGATGCATTAACAATGGTAACTTGGTGCATCAAAGTATGCACATGGTGCTTACCCCATCTGGTGATTTTTCTCAATTCATCAGAAGCCCATCAAGCTGATGGTCTGTTTGATGCATGTTCCATGCGCTAGAAAAAGCAACCATAGATACATCAGTTCATGGGGGCAACTGACATGGCTGTTGACTGATCAACAGATGCATCAGTTCATGTAAAGAATTGTGTGGATGCATCATTTATTTTGATGGATGACTGAACACTTTGTTCGAAAAAATGCACAAACGCAATCTATTTTTTATGCAAGGACAACATGAAGAGATAGAATCAACACAACACACATATGCCAGGATATACACAGACACACTAACAGACACACGCAGTGATTTGTATAAAGCAAATGAAATCTTTCAGGCACTCTGCAGGTTTTGAACTTGGGACTCCCAGATCCACAGCCCACTGCATTGCCCACTTGACTATGCACAACAGCATGGCAAGGGGTAAAAATGTGTCTTCCTTCTTGAGAAGTTCAATTCTACAAGGATTTGCCTCAGCAACTCATGGGAAATCAATTAGAGTTTCTCCATTCAAAAACCATATTGACAGATTTCAAAAATCAAGCATCCAGCTCTAACATTTGTTTCTGGTACAGATGTATAAGGAACACAGCTGTATATCAAACCCAACACTATGATACAATTTAGTAATTTGTGACAGTTGCTCACATGAAAACTGATCCATGCATGCAATTTTATGTGCAAGTCATAATGAAGAGAAACTCATGCAACACATTCAATTTGAGCAAGTCAATATTTCAATGAAACAAAATAACATAAAAAATGAAGCACAAAAACATAATGTTCTTCTTTGTGTTTGTGGCTGGTTGTTCTGTACCTTACTTCTGATATTATGTGAAATTTACTGGAGATGAGTGAACAGATCTCTCATTCCTCTTGTGTTAGCTAGCTACTTCAATTATTTTTTTACTTCCTGGTGAGTATTAGATCCTCAATTTTCTTCACTGGGGGAGTTTGATTCAGCAATATCTTTCTTGCACTCGTAGCTGCTCTTTTTGTATCCTGAATGTTGCCAATTTTCTGCGCATGCCTAGTTGTTGAGTTAAATCCAGATGTAACACCAGCAACCATTTTTTGGAGGGGCGCCTGTGGAAAGAAGAAATGCATAGTTTTATTAACTCCGCTCAAAAGAGATCAAATTCATCTGCCATGTCATCTGCCAGATGATTATGCTGGTATGTAATCGTCACACATTTTTCTCCACAATGGTTATTGAAGTGTGAAGGAGTACTTGACCTTTTGTGACATTTGCAATCCGGATCCTTGCATTGCCAAGAAACACATTTTGTCCCTTTCTCCATTGGCTGAATGAATCCATCAAATGACCTTTCGAGATTCTCATGAAATGACTTTTTGATACTCACCAAGTCCATATCAGGAAGAAAAATATGGTACAGTACTTGCCAATTGTATTATCAGAAGGGTTTATGTCTGTAACTGCCTCAGCAATTAATGTAGACAGCAGTGGTATTGTGAACTCGAGGGTACGGGCAACATCTGCAGTGATGAAGGACTTTGATGTGCTTGTGCTGATGCATGCTGTGCATCTGTGGTTGTGGAATGTGAGCATCATGGTGATGCACTCCTGGGCAGCCTGTGGGGTGGGAACAGAACAGAGCACCACTGTCACTGTCAGCGTAGTTGCACACCATCCATCTCCAAAGTTGGAAGATTGGTGTTTTTTTATTCCAGGAAAAGAGTGCTTCAGTTCTAAATCTTGAATCATTGCTCACTGAAATTTTTGAAAATAACTCCAGAAAATAAAGAGCAAACAGATTATTTCAATTACTTTAGCCATTATTGTTTGATATTGTTTTGCTCTGCATGCCTACTATAATATTTCAAGTGTGGTCTATACTCATGACTCATGAGTAAAGCAGGTGTCAATTTAGAAAGACCCTCTTTTTGCTGATGGAAGGATCAAACTTGCATGAGCTGGAATCTCATCAAAATTTTGAATGCCTTAATTCTTGAATAATAGTGCTCACCACAATTTTTTACTTTTTTATAGTCTTTTGAATGCATTTGAAATTTTTGTTTCCTTCAGAAAATAAAATTTGAAATACAATAAGACTATAGTGAAATAAACTAAAAACTGATGTGATCAATGATTCATGATTTAGAACTGAATCACCATTCTCCTGGAATAAAAAACACCCCAATCATTGAATATCAGGGATGGATGGTGTGAAATAGGGGGAAACTCCAGCCACTTACAGGATAACATTCAACAATGGAGCAATGTTTGGGCAAGTGTCCCCTTATTGCTCCTTGAGATCCTTCTGTCAAAAAATGTAAAAAAATGAACAGAAGTTTATTAAAACATCTGAAGGTAATGAAAGATATAGTTCACAAGCAGAAACCAGGCTTTGGATGATTTTTTAGAAGAGGAAAAAGTGATTGGAAATAAAGAATTGCTCTTGAAAAAATTCGGAATAGGCTTAGGTTTTCAGTTTTTACCAACAAAATGATCCAGAGATAATTTGAGAATTACGCAAGATTTAAGAAAGTTTGTGATGAAAACAAGAACGAATTCTCAATTCTTTGTCTGGCATGAAACAATTTTCAAAAGCTTGTATACCTGGGCCTGTGCACGCATGGAGAACCTCTGCCAAACCCATCAGAAAGTTTTCACTCATCCGCATGCAATAAATCTAAGCAAATCTAAGCTTTGTTTTTCAATCTGAAATAATCCCAGCACATTTCAACAGGATTGGCTAAATTATACATGTGGTTTCAAAGTGGTATACCTACTCTAGAAATCAGTAAAATCAGTCAGATGTAATAAGTGGGACAATCCCTCTGATATATGTATAAGACAATATAAGGTAGAGTTAAATAATCTACAAAAATTACACCAAAATTTTTAATTTCTAAGCCATTTTATTCTCGTTATTCGAATGACACAGTTCGAAGGAACACAGCTCAGTAAAATTGATTCAAAAATTCAGTAGAAATTAAAAATGCCAGTATTTTGTCGAGTAAGCAGTTGTCCCCCGGTTAACAGACCAGGTATTGGGACGAATTCAGTCCATAAATCGGGGGATGACTGTAAATACTACTGCACTCCTTTGCATCAGTAAAAATAACAGTCGAAACTGTTCTCACGGCCCCAAAAAAAAAGTTCCCCAGGTGAGGCTCGAACTCACAACCCCGGCATTACTCACGGCCACTGCCCTATAAGTACCGTGCGCTAACCGATTGCGCCACTGGGGAGAAACGTTATCAACCTCGTCTTAGAATGGTTGTTCAACCGAATAGCTTGGATTACATGGTAGTGTCCAAATGCGCTTGACAACTCCAACTTCGTTCACTATAGGAAATGCCCGATTTTCAGTCAAGTCATTGCTGCGATTTGTAGAAAACTTGGAACAATTTTCAATAGCATCTGTTCAATGCAAGTGTTTCTTCTGGTACGGAAAATTCCTCATACTTCATTTTTGATTAGCGGGGCGAATATACAATAACTTCTTGATCGCAACGATTTTCCTCGATGGTGTTCATCTTGGTACGTTATGCTGTATCAGGTATAACTAATATGCATGTGATGCGTTCATGGCTTTTTCAAAATATTGTAGTTGCACGTGATTTTTTGTTATGAATGCTTTGGGCTCAGAAAGCAAGCAGGAATAAAAACATTTAAAGTTTACTTCTATATCCATCTGCTCTTCCTGGGAAGCATCATTATCAACATCCCAGAACAATTTTTACTTTTACCAACATGTATACGTTCACCCAGGGACCATATGGTATCTATATATACTGTATTGTCTCTTGGGGTACTGTCTCAGGATACCTTTGGAAGTGCTGTATATATCACTGAAATGTCTGCTGGGTATCTGGATATTAATTTAAAAAGGAAGAAAATGCAGTAGGGTTAATACTCTATACCAAATCCAAAAGATTGTACAGTACCATATTTCCTCTGTAGAAAACATCTGCGTGAGATCATATACTGAGCATATACGAAGTCAAAAGTATGTGAATCCAAAAATGTGAAATCAACATGAAGTTTCAAAGATATTAAAAAATTGGAATCACACAACTATAATCAAATTAGATTACAATTGCAGGGATGCAAAAAGGAGTTGAAAAACTGTACCCTACTTTATCAAACAGAAAACAATGCTAGATTTCTCGAGAGAAAAAATTTAGTAGATTAAAAAATTAATCTAAAAAACCACGTTTTCAAAAGCAAAAAATAACCTTAAACGTGGTGTAAAATTTGATCCGGAAAAACAAACGGACAAGAAAGCGAGTTAGTAAAAACGTGTAAAAAAAAAAAAAAAAGATGACCATGTGCTTCCTAGCAATATAAGCTCAAAAAAGTCCTCATCAAAACAATGGAAAAGAAGAAAAACAAGGATAATCGCCAAAAAATGAACTATGAGCCAAATGTTTCCACACAACGGAAAAAGAACTAACCTTCGACAGCAGTTTCAGTAGCTTTGTCGTCGGGCCCAAGAACCCAAGGACGAATCATTCAAAGGTTCACCTTGTTCTTCATTCAAGCCAGCCATGCATTCTGAAGTGGATCTTCTTGAAGCAGAAACGGAAGCCGCAAAAACAATCAATAGTGCGAAAGAACTTGTGACTGACTTGCTTTCGAAAATTACGAAAAAAGGAACGTCTGATAAGTGATAACTGACTTGATTTCGAAAATCGGCAAAAAGAGTGTTGGTCAAATTTGAAAATAACTCATGAGAAATACGTTCAAAAATACCCAACAATCCTGGGTTTGAATGTCAGAACTGATCATCGCTCTGGACTCCAAATGCGCGAAAATGGGACACTCTCATCCCCAATAGCTCACTTCTGATGGTTCTGAATCACAACCGAAAATTCTCAAAATGTAACTGAAGAAGTGGCGATAGTGCCGGCGGATCCCGCCTGTCATGGAAATCAAGAGCCCAATGTATTGTGAAAGAGTAGGTCTTAGAAGGGGCTCATTTGCTGAGGCAGGGGGGATCATGTTGGGGAATTGTCGGCACCCTTCAATACATCAGAAAACACTGACCTAACTAAAAAAAGAAAGTAGCTTGAGTAGAAAAGCACCCAAGTAGAAAAAGTCTGGTGATAATTGCATATAGGAACAAGTTCCTCCTCCCCCAAAATTTGAGCATCTTGGTACCAAGATGTCGTTGACACTACTTTTTCAGGCCAATCACAGGCCTTTGTCTTTGCCCTGTCCTTGATCAGAGTACTGCATCAGCAAGGATGGGATGCAGATCATGAAAACTCAAAACTGGAAGGTATCATCATCAGCCTGTCTTGTGCATTTGTCAAGTGCGGTTATGTAGAGGAAGGGTTCTTGCTGAAAATATTCATGTTGCAAAGAATACTTTGAAGTATTCCAACTAAAAAAAATCTATGAACTTGAACTTTTACTTGAAAACTGTGTTGGTACAAAATCCCAAATACAATTTTAAATTTATTCAGGGATCCCTGGCCTTGTCCCAGGCTGAATCTATTTTTTATTTTCGAAATGAGTCTTTTCACAGCCAATTTATTCATCTTTGTGTTGCTCTTGACTCCAGTCAGCAAGAAACCTGTTGCAGTAGTTATTCTTTTCATTAGTCATCCATTGATTTTCTTGATTTTTATTGCATTTTGTGATTCTGCATAGAATTATTTTATATGTTGTAGAATGTTTAGAGTGCAAATCAGAGGCTCATGAATAATGCAAATAATGTAAGTGAGCATTTCTCTGGTTCAGGAATATGAGATGAAATTTATTCTGCATGTGGGCTCTGTGTATATCCCTTGGGCGGCAAAGTCGGACTTTCTTTGCAAAATTTTGTGTCACCTAGAGTCAAATTTTAAAAAATGCCAGCCAGTGAGTGGACGGCAAAGTCGGAGAAAATCCTGGCATTTTTTTTTGCTCTGGGCAGAAAATTTTTGCTGAAAAAATAAAAAAAGGAATCCTCAGGGCAGAGGCTTTTTTTTCTGCCCCGAAAGTGGCTTGGCACTTTTGGAAGAAGTCCTTCATGACCTTCCTAATCTTCTTTCATCTGTGGTGTAGGAAAATTTTGCTACTTTCATTTAGACACTGGCACTGTTCCTTGAAAAGGAATTTGTGAAACAAGAGATTAAAGCCACAATGAGAAGCAACACAAGAAGATTTAGAGAAAGCTAGCTGAAGGAAATAAGCTGAGGTGGAACAAATTTTTTAAATCTTGCTCATTCAGGATATCATCAAAGCAATTCCAAGGGATTTGAAAGCACACAACATTTTAAAGGGTTTTGTAGTGGACTCAAGGCAATGCTACTGTTTGGGAGGTCAATCCGGAAAAAGTCCAACTTTGGCAAATTCAACAGTCTGCATTCCCCCGGATTTTGTCCGACTTTGCCTCACACAACTTGGCTGGGGTTTTGTGACCTCCAGAAAAATGGAAGGCGTAGCATACGGGAAAAGTCCCACTTAGCCCCGGGATGGGAAAGAACCCTTTTCCGGGAAGGGATATAGTCTAGAGTAGGCTGAGTACTTTGGATTTTACTTTGAGCATAACCCCTACAGCAGTTCAAATTATACTCCAAAGGTTTAAACAGCATCAACTAGGTCACAGGTTTAAATTATGAATCCACAACTTTGTTTAAATTTCATCTAAGAGGGCTATGATAAAAGGAAAAAATCAAGTGTCAGCTTTGAGCATTACCCTCTCGGATGCAATTTTAAAATTTTCAGTGTTTATGCTCAAAGGAGAAACATTTCAAATAATTTTTGCTTTAATCATAACAGCTTAAGAACAATGTTCTAAACCATCAATATACAGTACATCCAAATCAACAGGTCTAAAGCATTACTTCACTTAAATTCAAAGAAGGTTATTCTGAAAGCAAAGGCAATTGTAGAGGACATTTTCCTGTGCTTATAAGTCCACAGAAACTATCTTTTAAACCTGCAAATCACAATCCCTTGATAATGAAAATGAGAACCTATTTTTGAAGACTTTTTAGGATAACGTCATTGGAAGCCATTTTTGCCCCTGCAATTCCCACTTTCTGAAAATTGGCTTGTAATATCATTAGTAAACAATTTTTGGGAAAAATTCAGGTGAAACTGCAATTTCAAAGACAATTTTCATCTCAATATTTTAGGAGCTGTGAATAGCAGGCTTTAACAATTATTCTTTGGCAGGTATGATTGCAACAAAAATCTTTGAAAAATGGAGGTTGCCTTGGGCATAACCCCTTAGATTTTATGTTTTTTTTTGTTTGAAATTTTGGGTATTCTATGAGTGTAACCCCTTGGATTTTTGGGTTATGCTCAAAGCTACCCCCATTTTCAAATTTTTTCTGTTGTGGTCATAATTGCCTTAGAATAATTGTAAAGCCTGCAATTCACACTTTCTAAATAATTTTGAGATGAAATTGTCTTTGAATTTGAGTTTCATCTGGATTTTCCAAACCAATTGACCACTCAAGATGTTTCAAGTCAGTTTTTCAGAAAGTGTGCATTGAAGGGTCACAAATGGCTTCCAAATTAGCCTAACCCCTAAGAATTTTTCCCACATTTATGGTTCCTAAGAGGTTTATACTCAAAGCAGACATATTTTCCACAAAGTTCTGGTTTGAGCATGTAACCCTGCTGTATAGACACAATGTTTCAAAATTTGTGCATTGTTGATATAAATCTGTAGATTTGTGTTTTAAACCTCTGGGTTGAGAGTTTACATGCACAGGTTATGCTCACCCAGCAAATAATGGGGGCGTTGGGCTGGGGACCATTTTGACATTGGCATTGGCAATGCCATTGCAGTGCCATTGTCTGAATGGGGCTGATTGCTCCCAATGCCCTTTGCTTTATTGGCATTGGGTGAATGCAATGACAAGGTGTTGGCAATGGCATTCTCCCAATGTTGTGAGAAGGGGTGTTTTGGAATTGGTGTTGCCAGTGCATTGTCAATGCATATTCAAAATGTAATTTAGAAAATTTGGGTTAGGCCGTTTTTATTGACATTGCAGAACCCCTTGACAATGTGTTGACAACGGCAAGCCATTTTCAGTGGCATTGGTGAATGCATTGAGAATGGGTTGACAATGGAGCACTTGATAATAGACAAATATATATTAATTGAAAGGCATTATTGTAATGTGTTCGATATTTTTGACTAATAATTTCAAAATATTTTAAAATTATAATGCCTAGAATGAAAAGATGTGATGTTCACAAGATCATCACAGTTGAACATGATGTTCACAGTGTTATGCAATCAAACATTGCACTTATTTCTGCTGTTTCAGCTCTGAAGAATTGTTATAAACTATTACAAAAATATTGCAACATGTAATATTTTCCCCAAACTTTGAAGATCTGTAAAAAGTTTGCTAATTAAGATAGGAGGGTGTTCAAAAAAACCAAAATGTTCCCCAAAATGAGGGCAATCCAAACTTCTCCTTGTCTTGAACAACCATTGCTCGACAAATGCTTGCTCATCATTTAACGTACACTTGCTCATCATTCAATCTTCAATTTGAACAGCAAATGATGAGCGAGTGAATGTCGAATGATGGTCGAGCGTTCGTTGAGCAATGATTGCTCAATACAAGGACAAATTTGAATTGCCCTCATTTTGGGGAACATTTTGGTTTTTTTGAACACCCTCCTATCTTAATTAGCAAACTTTTTACACATCTTTAAAGTTTTGGGTAATTTTTATGATGGATTTATTTTTTAACAGAATATAAAAATTCTTTGGAGCCAAATCCAGCTGCAAGAATAAGTTTGATTATGAATTTGCTACAGCAAATTAACATTGAACTTTGCTGAAATTTTTCATTCATCAGCAGAATAGTTTTTACAAAAAAATTGCTACAATTATTACATCAATGCAGATAAGGCTGTGATTTTTTAATGATTGAAATGGAGGCAAGGATCATATACAAATTAAATTCATGAACTCCTTTCTTACCACACAAATATTCCAGCTCATGATTTTCTGAATGAAAATGGAAATACCTCATTTA
>CAJPEX010006800.1:0-11629 GCA_905338405.1 Notodromas monacha | reverse complement strand
TTTCGACAGGTTCAGACGTGGTTGGAGAAACTGCAGCAGCTCTTGCAGCTGCCTCAATTCTTTTTCGGCCAATCGATGCTAAGTATTCTGCACTATTGTTGCAACATGCTGAACAACTTCACGTTTTTGCTGATCAATTCCGAGGATTCTACACAGACTCAAACCCCGACGCCGCGCAATTTTACCCGTGAATTTATTTTAAATATTGGAAATTGAAAATATCCTAATTATTTTGTGGCAATTGCTTTTTTTTTAGGTCTTGGAGTTATGCTGATGAGCTGGTATGGAGTGCATTGTGGTTGCACAAAGCAACTGAGGATGTCAAGTACCTAAATGAAGTTTTATTCAAGTGGGATGAGTTTCACTTCAGTTGGCAAGACACACTGCTCAACTGGGAGGACAAGAGAGGAGGGATTGTTGTGAGAATTTTCAAAGGAATTTACCTTGCATTCACTTTTCTGTTGAATACTGTAAAAGGAAAATTGTGGGCAATTGTGGCTCTGGAATGCACATTTTACTGACCACAATCAACTTTCATCAAAGCGCATTCAGCATAAATCATTTACCGCTGGTGCAATATATTATACATTACAGTGAGACCCCCAGATACGGACATAATTGGTGCATCAAGAGTGGCCATACGTTGAATTGTCCCTAAGTGAAGTCTTGTTTCCCCATAGACTTATATTATATAATTTTTAATTGGTGTTTTATGGAAGAAATATTCTTCAGAATTTCATGAAAAAACTTCTGCTTGCCACTTGAATTTGATTCAGTGAATATATTGTCAACCCTATGAGAACGCTTGGAGCATTGAATAGTATAACACTGTACAGTTCATTGAAATGTTGGCATCTGTAAAAATAACATCCAAGTCACAAAGAGAGAAGGAAGTCCCTCTGTGCTATAGGTAATTTTTTAATTAGCTGAATGGGTGGGAAAGTGTTGGGAAAAGTACCAATGAATTTTTCTTGCATAGATCTTATGGTTGGAAATATCTGTTTCTTGCAATTCAGCCTAATAAAAGTCAATTTTCCTAAAATTTATTGGCAATTTTATCACGCAATGTCCTCATGTCAAGTCAGTGTCCAATTGTTGGCCCTTTTTATGATTTTTTTATTTAAAAATTAATTTCCCTATGTCAAATTGTCCTGAAGTTGCGGTGTCCACATGTGTGGGTCTCACTAAACTTTTTTGAATTTACTATGATGAATTTCTCATGAAAGCATTTTTTTCAAATGTCATAGTAGTAGAAAACTTCAGACTTGCTGCCATGAAAGTTTCATTTAGTGCATTTTCAAGATTCTTCACAGCACATTCATTTGTCAGTGCTTCACACGTAAATTTCTCCAACTTCTCAAGAATTTATGAGTTTTGCACCCAAATTTTCTTCCTACCTTTGGAGCAAAAATTTCTCAATCAATATCGGCAGCTGATGAAAGTCCCAAGAATGTTCTTCAAAAAAAATAAATAAAAGAAATGCGCAGATTAAGAAAAATTAATCTTACTATATTTTGTTACCATTGAAACGTTGCTGTATCTTTGATGGGATAAAATATTTAAAAGCATAAATTGATAGTTTCTATATGTGTTGTAATTCTCAAATTGCAAAAATGTAAAAAATATGGAGTGATGATTTAATGCAGGGATAAGTTTTTACCTCGATAAGTTTTTGCAGCTAAAAAAAATGGACAAGCGAATCTTATATGGGACTTATTAGTGAATATATTGAATAAACATTTCCTCGACACTTCAAACACACAAAACAAAGGTTTTTTTTCCCCTGCGTGAACAACATTTTTTTCTACAAGCTTATTTCGCGAAATGAATTTTTCTTGTTTGAATTTGTGACGTCAACAGCTACTGATGTACGAGTTGACATCGGGCACCAATTTCCGGAACAAAATTACCCACTTCGTCCTGCAGTACAAATCCAACACCACAACCACACCAGGAGGGTTGCTTTTCTGGGGCACTGGGGGCACTTGCAGCCACGCAGCAACCGCAGCTTTCCAACTTCTCGTGGTTAGTTTTTTTTTTTTCAATTCCTCTCGTCGAAAAAGAAGGTCTAAAAAATGAAATAAAATAAATTAATAAATATTAATGAATAATTAATAGTTCGGAAACCCATTCCAACTTGTATAATAATCTTTCTGTGTTTATCTCTTAAAATGTTGCTGAAAATCTTGCTTAAATTAATTTTTGTTATTGAATAATTAATTGAACAAAAATTAATTGCATGGAATAAGGATGGATTCGCCAAAAGGCGGAATGAATTTTAAAAATCTGGAATTCCCACGATTTTAGCATCTGGAATTCCCATGAAATGTAGCATTGAAAATCGAGACAGAATTGAGTAAAGTACATACAAAACTTTCCCAGTTGATTATCTCACACGTGTAGAAAATACGGCGGAACGTGGATTATCCAGAATAATTACTGCTGCATAACTTTGCCTGAATAATTTATTCCAAATAGAGGGGAATATAAACTTTTTTCCCCCCGAGACTAAAAAAAATTACCGAAGGATAACGAGAGGAATTCACAGATTTGTTTTTTTTTTCGAATAAAAAAGAAAAACACATTTCCAGCAGCACCTCGCGCAATCCATAATTTTGACGTTTTATCTGTCAACTTTGGCATACTGTTTCTTATCATGTTTATTTTAATTTCGCATGACTTTCAAATCAAAATTTGAGTGATGGAGATATCGGATTGAAATCAAAGCTTCGCTTCATGTTCTCACGCTTCAGCAAATGTAAAATTTGGACAACGGTTATTGAAAGACTTCATATAAAGTAAAATTTTATACTAAAGTACTTGAAAGGCTTAAAATTTTTCGCGATGCTTTCGAACAGTTGCCTTTTTTTTCAGAAGTAAAGCAAATAAAAATAATTATTTTTATACTCCGCTGAAGTCGGAGATGAAATTTATTATGAGCAGACCGATGCATTTGAACCTATAAAATAAAATGAAAACAATTCTAAACATGATTAAATTAACTTAAACTTCACGATTTTTTTGAACGCAGCTTCTTTTTCAGAAAATCCTTATACTGTAGCTTCAATCTTTCACGCAAAAAATCATTAAATTGGCTTTAATCTTTCAGAAAATGCTGCAGCTTGAAGAAGAGTCATTGTTTTTAAATTTTGACCTACATAATCAAAATTGGACTTTTAATTTTAATTTTCGCTTCCATCCAACAGGCGGATGATTTGGGACTGGGACTCGGTATTGCACATGATCTTGCGAAAACCCAAATAAATTACATCCTCGGAGAAAACCCCCTGAAAACATCGTACATCATCGGTTTCGGCAACAAATACCCAACATATCCTCATCACATGGCAAGGTCCGTATAATTCCTAAAATTACAAGGGCTGGAAAATTGAGCGCGTTTCAGAACGGCGTGTGTCCAAAAGAGCGCGTGTCTGTAAAAAATGTGAACAGCAGAAGAAGATTATTTCTCGTGCGTAAACAAAAAAAACTTCGCTTGTGTCAAGAAAATAATTTAGTATCATCAAATTTTCTTCCTCGCATCTGAACGACCCATTTTATCAACTTCAAAAAAATGACGAAGTTGTACGAGGTTTTTGAAGCCTTTCAATATGTTATTATGAACAGAAATTTACAAAGGTGACGTGCATTCACAGCATTTTCGTCCAAATAATCTGCAACAAACTTTTCTGGTCTCTCTTGAGGAACTCTTGAGACTTCTATGGAATTAAAAAATAAGCTGAATGCTTAACGTAAATTATTATGTACAATAATGTGTATTATACAAAATATTTGGTCCTCGTGTTAAAGGACATCGAAGAGTTTAATGGACCCTCTTTTTTATTTAGCTTTCCTATGTTTATATTTAATTCTAATGGCAACCGTTGTAAATTTACATTGCGCAATATTTTGGTAAGAAGCACTTTTTCTGACTTCAAATGGAATTTAACTTCAAGTGATAAATTTTTTGAATTCTGCGAATAATAAAAATATAATTACCAATTTATTCATCACATCAAACCTTTTTCAAAAGTTGTGGCAGAAAAATCATAGACATCATACTATGAAATATTGTTGCATAGATGGAATCTCTCTACAACGAAATTCAAAGGAATAGATGAACGTTCATCGTAGAGACAGTTTCATAGTAGAAAATCCCTATAACATGTTATTAGGACCCTATGGGACACAAAAATGCATTGTAACTTGATGTGGAAAAATTCGTTGTAAGAAGAAAACCTTTGTAGACAAGATTGTTGTACATAGTTCACCTGCATCCAGTAAATTCCAAGATGCACACAAAAAAAATTTTGTGGTTTTTCTCTTGTGTTTCCTCAACATTTGCAGAATTTTTGAATAGTACTGTATATTGCTTTGAACCCCCCCCCCCCCAACCAATCCATCCAAAGGCATTCAATCAGTTCAGAATGGGAGACAGAGAAAATAGCTGCATATATATGGATAACAAAAGTAAAAGAAAATACATTCCACAAAATATTGGAATGTATTGGGGGTTTTGGATGCGAGAATGTTGATTGAACCTTGTGAATGCTGAAAAACGGAAAATAAAGCTTTCTGTTCATTCATTCATATTGCTTTCACTGCAAAACAATATTTCAGCATCAGAGCTAAAAAAAAAAAAAAAAAAAAAGTTCCCAGAGAGGAAATTTGATTGCAGTACAATTAATCCCCTGAGAATGTCTGATGAGGAGATTTTTTTTGCAAATTTTTTGCTTTTGTTGCAAGATTTCATCAGTATTTTTCCCCTCTCTCAACATTTCTTCTTCTCCTTATTTTTTTTTCCTTGTTGTTGCTCCAGTTCCTGTCTTCCAAAATACGCCTGCAATGGATGTGACTGCAGCTGGGAAGCTTATCATAGTCCAAATCCGAACCCGAATGTCCTGAGAGGAGCTCTGGTCGGTGGACCCGACCAAAACGACCATTGGGAAGACAAGCGCAGCGATGCCATAAGAAACGGCGTAGGGCTGGACTACAACGCAGGGTTTCAAAGTGCTGTGGCGGGTCTTATCATCAAAGAACAGCGAAAGATGCGTGCTGGACGAAAATAATATAATACTGTAACACGAAATATCCCTATATACTTTTTCGGAAAACAGAAGTTGTTGTTCTTCCCAGTTTGTTTTAAAATGTCTGATCAAGGGTGCCCATAGGATGCAGGATCAGCAATAAAAAAAAGGATATATTATTCGTTCAGAAAAATGAAGCAGTTTTGGTTTTTCCGAAGTACCATTTTTTAACATGCTGGCTGCCAAGGTACTAGGATATTGCAAGATCAAGAAAAAGGAAAGTGCCAGTTATTGATGCGTATTGAGAAAACAGAGCATTTCTATTTGATTTGCCCCAAGATGCTCGCATGCAGGGTTGACAATAGAAAATCACAAAATATTGCTATTTTGGATGAGAAAGAAGTATATTTTTTATTAATTTTTTGAAAATGCTTGAGAAGATGCAAGAATGTTGGATAAACGAAAGAGAAAAAATTATCTCATGGAAAAAGAGAAGTTTTTGTTCCTCGTTTTTTCGAACAGGTCTGACAATACGCTAGGATGTACGATCAAAAATAGAAGAAACCTTTTCAATTAATATTTCAGAATATTAAAAAGTTCTCTTTGCTTTAAAAATAAGAGATAAAAATAATCTTATAAAAAAAAGAGCAGTTTTTGTTCTCCTTTTTTCAAACATGCCTGACAAGATGCTAGGATTCTGGATCGCCAATAGAAAAACATATTTTACTGTTATTTCAGAACATTAAATAGTTCTCCACGCTATTTGTTTTGAAATGTGTGGCAAGATGTTAAGATTACTCCCTCGCCTCCACAAATTGAAAACTTACGCGTCAATTATCACAGCCAGCAACAAATAAATTGAGCAAATTACATGCTATACTGCCCCAAAAAAATTGAATTACAACCACAAACAGACGTTTTTGCAGTCAACACAGACCTTGTCGGCGGAAAATTCGTATTTACTGAAACCGCTAAATAAAATCGACACGAGTTCTAGTAGAAATGTGGCACCGACTTCGACGCAATATACTCGAGGTATCGCCGTTATTATGCCTCGAATTTGCACTAATTTTCCCGGCAACAGGAAAAAAACACATTCCCTCGGAAAAATAAATAAATTCATGGACATTAAATACCCAGCTCCTGTTCTGATCACGAAGCCAGCTGCTCCTGGGGAAGGAGAAACGCAAGCACAATTATAGCTAACCTTCCATATTTACTAGTAAGCAGACGGTAGGAAAAAAAAATTAAGGAAACTTGGCACTTGGAACCAGCTTATCGCGAAATTTCCTTCGGCGCGGAGAATAAGAAAAAAAAAGGCGTGAAATTGACATAACCCTGGTGGAAACTGAAGAACAGAATGATTTTTGCGGGATTGCGGGCTAAAGAGCTTTTTCTAGTTGTGGTGTTATCCGGATTCATCTTCGACACGCTTCAAGCAGGTCAGTGGAAAATTCTTTGTGAGACTTCAATATCCTTTTAAAATAAAATTCCAATACGAAAGAAATACACAGACAATTCGGAACAGAATTCGGATGGAAACTATAGAAACAGAAAGAAAAAAAAAAATTTATACAAGGCTTTCTTGTTGTTCAATTTCCCGCTGAATCTGCGGCAATTTCGGGGGAATCGAACAAATGTCCCCTTCGGGAAACGAATACTTTTGAAGATCTTTTCTGAATTTAGTAAAATGGACTGGGTGGACATTTTCTCTCATTATAGCCCTCTGAATTTGAAGACATTCATGTCAAAATTTTGTTCCCAAGAATAAAGACACCTTTAAAAAAAAATTTTCAACTTCATTATCATGGACAAGATGGAAATCGTCTCTCATTCATAAAAAAACTTTTGTTGGCGAGACTTGATGAAAAAAAAATTTCTGTACAAAATTATTTCCAAATTCATTACAATGACAAGATGGAAATCGTCTCTACTGGCCTCTGAATTTGAAGACATTAATTTCAATTTTTTGCGAGAATTGATGAAAAATTCCCCTTTACGAAATAATTCCAAAATTCATCACAATTTGTACAAGATGCTGTAAATTGTCTCTCATTAGAGTCATTACAGCCTTTCGCATTGAAGACATTCATGTCAAACTGATGTTCCGCGGAATTGTTTTAAAATTTTCCTTTTAGAAAAATACTGTAATTTCAAAGTTCATTACGATGGACGAGTCGGAAATCGTCTCTCATTAATGCCCTCTGCATTTGAAAACGTTCATGTAAAATTTGTGTTTGCAGGAATTAATGAAAAATGTTCCCTTTATATACAAAAGAATTCCAAAATTCATCGCGATCGACAAGATGAAAATCGTCTTTCAATACTGTCCTCTGAATTTGAAGACATTCACGTCAAATTTTTGTTCGCAAGAATTCATCAATAAATTCTCCTTTACAAAATACTTTCAATATTCATTAAAATATTAGACAATACGGAAATCATCTCTCATTACTATTCTCTGACTTTGAAGAAATTCATGCCAACTTTTTGTCCTCAAAAATGTATGATAAAAAAAATTCCCCTTTAAAAAATTATTTCAAAAATCGTAAAACTGGACAAAATGGAGATCCTCACTCATTATAGCCACCTGAATTTAAAGATGTCAATTTTTTGTAAACAAAAGAACCTCTGAAAGTCCAGAAAGGAAGAACACTAAATTGTCATCGAAAAGCATATTAATTTTTCCTGCGTTTCCCGTTGTTATCTGCTTTTATTCTCATAGGTTTCAATTATTCGTTTAAAAAATTTGTGAAAATTTCAAGATAACTCAGTATAAGGACATTTTTCAACCATTTTATGATGAGAATAATAAAATGGCTGCCCATGGATCAACAATATACCTCACTATATAACCCTATCCTTGTTTGTTTTTTCTCAGTCTTATTGAAAAGGATCTTAATTCACTAATCTTCAGAAGTCTAATCCTGATGAAATTAAAGAAAGGCATCACGTACACATTTTGATGTCTCCAAAGTCACTTATTGAATTCTTGCGGAACTGGAATCAAAGTGAAGCTCTTCTTTATATTCATAGCACAATTTTTACCGTTTTCTTCTTCGACAGAGCAAAATGAAGATACACCCGAGGAAGATGAGCCCCAGGTCAGGTCATGGAAGGACACGTCATCACTTTCCAAATCTCGCACAAGATATTCCTTGAGGAATCACCGAAAAAATTCGTCGCCACGAGATCGCACAACATATTCTCGCAATAACCCCTGGCGAAACCCGATTGAACGCACGAGGGATTCAATAGCCTTCAGAGCCCGAGGCAGAGAGAACCCTTACGCCAAAAGGTACGATTTTTCAGTTCACAGTTGTATAAAATTAGAAACTTGAAACCCAAGAGGAAACCCTCACATATGCGCCAATCAAACTTACAAACTCACAGCAGAAAAAGTAAAATTTATTTGAAGATGAAATTCAATTCAAAGAAATGATTTTGCATGCACACATTTTTTTTTTAAAAGGACCCAGCAGAAGCACAAAGAACATATTTTTATCAAGATTGCATCCCATATATTTTCAAGATATATGATAATAAACTGATTTTTGGTAGTTTTCAATTGTTCTCATTACAAAATTAAAATAACTTCATCAAATGTTATACAGTGGTCCTTTGTCTAACACACAGCACACAACCTAAGAAATAGGTTGTGTGGTGCTGGGGAATACAGCACCCTTTCTTCCTCACACCTGGAAGAGTTTACATGTGTTTTTTTTTAGAATAGAGGGCATCAAGCAAATTTAAATGAAAAAATATTCAGAAGAAACTGTAGGTTTTTTAAAAGAATTTTTTCTTTAGGTTCCTTAAAATTTGGGCAACTTCAATCATTCTTGCAGTAGATTTCATTCACAGGAACCAATTAATGGACATTACATTGAGTCTTAAGAGAAAAATTGACTTGCCTAACAAACGTTTTGCCTTACACATGCACTGCTGGAACAGATTGTGTTTGCTAGGCAAGGCACCACTGTACAGTGCAGACACCTTGACCTGCGGACATTTCAACATAGGGACACTTATTTTCCCAGAAAAACTTAATAAAAAGGCCCAACATGAGGACACTGACTCAACATAGGTACGTTTTGTGATAAAATTGCAAATAAGTTTCAAACCCAATTACAAAGAACAGATATTTCCAACCCTAAAATTGATGTAAGAAAAGTTCTTGGGCATTTCTCTCACCAATTTACCATTCATTTAGCTAATTTAAAAAAATTACCTCCATCATAGAGAGACTTCTACATTTTTTTCACTTGATTGTTATTTTTGTAGATGCCAACATTTCAATGTGCAGTACAGAGATTCACTATTCAATGCTCCAAATGTTCTTATTGAGTTGAAAATGTATTCACTAATTGAAATTCAAGTGGAAAACTATTTTTTCAGGGAATTCTGAAGAATATTTCTTCCATAAAACACCAATTAAAAATTATATAATGTAAGTCAATGGGAAAACAAGACTCAACTTAGGGACAATTCAATTTAGGGACACTCTTGATGCACCAATTATGTCCACATCTTGGGGTCTCACTGTACTTACTTTGAAATGAAGCAGTTCTGAATCAATATTCACAAGTGAAAGGAAGCTAAATGAAAATTCCAGGTCCCTTCAAATAAAATGTCTTGGACAATTTCTTCAAAGAATGATGGCAACTTTTTCACTTTTTGATGAAATATTAACATTGCTTGATTCTACAAACAAACCTTCCTCACTTTATTCAATGAAGGTTCTGAGATGACCACAAAAAGTGCAATTTGATTAAATGAGCGCCTGATTTTTTTTCAATACCAAATTGCATCCCTGTAATCTTGTGGCTAATTGTTCATTCCAAAACTTTTTTCGGGTATCTATCGACATTTTTTGAAGCAACCTTTCACCTGTGTAGCATTTCACATTAAGCATGTGGTCACTCGAAAAAAATAATCCGAAATATTATTGAACAGACGTCCGGATCAAAGAGCATCGTCTCTGGTGATCGGCGGACCCAAAGACAAAATGACGAAGAATTCAAACGACACACGCCAACGTCCAACGAAACGACCGAAACAGCAGCAGAGAAGTAAATTACCGGAAATCACCGACGAAGAACAGTTCAAAGGAGCAATTTCCTACATTGGAGGCAAATACATGGACGTGTCCGCAACTCCACCCGCGGAAGCACTCGTCAGGGGCAAACTTCCAGCACACGGCATTTTGGTGGACCGACAGGACGGCGAAGGATTCAAATTTTTCGACGCGGATCAATACGAGTGAAGCAAAACCGTACTCAAATGCGAAGAAGGTCTTCTGCAACCAGGAAGTTCAAAAAATAAAAACAATCCATCGTCCAGAAAAAAAGGAGACTTTGACCCGGGCTTTGAATTAACAATAACCTTGGCAAAATACCCCCCTTTATCTGGGTCATCTGCATCCATCCAAGGCCATTGCACTTTTATGTAATTGCAAAATAAAAAGACAGGTGGTTTCTGCAAAAAAATGCTCCCTACAACACATTTTATGGTCCCTTGAATTTTGTTGTAGAGAACCACCATAATGAGAGGAGAAAACCCAATGGGACCACAAAAAAAAGTTCATTATACAAAGAAAACCATTGTAGAGAGAGAGAGAGAGAGTCTATCTGTGATGAGAGAATTCAGCAGAACACAGGTGGACTCTGCAACAGAATACTCCCCACAACAAATTTGTTATGGTCCCTTGAATTTCATTGTAGAGAACCCCCATACCATGAAAAGAAACCCCAATGGTACCCACAAAAAGTTCATTATATGGAGAAATTCATTGTAGGCAATATTTTTTTACAGAAAAAGAGAGAATTCACCTGTGTTGGGAGAATTTTAGATGTTCCTCAATTCCCCATAACTCCTCTTTTAACTCTATTTTTTCAACTTTAGCAAGAAATTGAGTCAAGATTTACTGAATGATCATCCAGGTTTAAAATTTTTAAAATTGCATGAGTTCTTCCATTCAAGAAACCCAGACCAAAAGTGCAGTACAAAGGTCAGATTTATTACCAAGGTTTTTCACAATAGTTCAGATAAAATTGGTTGGGCTATGACAGTTACAGTTGCATTGGATGAACTTTTGCCAAATATTTAAAGATAGTTCAGCTTGAGTAGTTTACTTTGTGAGGTAATGCGAGTAAACTTTAGTAAAATTAACTTGCAATTTGACCTCTGCCCAGTAATTCAACCTGCTTTGGCCACTTTTTCTTACATTTTTGTGCTGATATTTCTGAATTTCATCAAGTGTCTTGCAATTCAACCGCTTAATGATCAGACCCAAGTCTGGCAACAGATTATGGTCAAATTGCGAGGTACCACCTGTACCACAGTTTGGAGCAAGATTCGTTCAATTAGGTTACAGATTACTTAGGTGAGACAATACTTACAGTAAGTGGATATCTTGGCAGCAGAAGACATTTACAAACGGATGAAGCAGCTTTAGTTTATCATTCATCAATGGTACATGAAAAAAAAACCATTCTAGTCAATATTACTGAAGAATACACACGATATGGATGCACGTTCATTCTCGCTGACACTCGCGACATTTATCAAAATTCCAAGAAATGCCATCCCGGAAATGGGATTTTCGC
>CAJPEX010006799.1:0-11629 GCA_905338405.1 Notodromas monacha | reverse complement strand
CAGCTTAAATTTCCATAATTTTGATATGAACCTGGTAAATCAAGTGGAACAATGGAAATTTAGATACCGTTATTCAACATAGTTCTTTGGTTCGATCCAATTTCGATCAAAACACTGTACAGTATTTATTAGTTCGCATTGTTGATGAACAAAGAAAATTCCACCGCCAATTACTCAACATTTTTAAATGGGTGCTGCAAACTGCAAAGTGAGAAACTTCTAGGATTTTCAGTGAAAACTCCGATCATAGAAGTGTCTTTGAAATTTACATGATCCTCTCCCAGTGCTGTCTTTTCATCATCGATTCTGTGCAATTCTGACTGAATATTCAGAAATAAATTCAAGTACTGTATACTTGTGGAATACACGCTGTAATTTTTCGACGTAAAGGGCTCAGTAATGTGATATGTAATCAATAAAAAATATCCTCTGAACAAAAAATAAAATAATGTTAACATTCTTATAGACGTTGTCGAAATTATTCACATCACTGCGTCAAGAAATAAAACTTCGATGTCAATTCTCTCAAAAGGGTTGGGCTCTGCAAAGGCTAAATCAACATTTTCAGAATTGATTGTATAATGCAAGCGGTACATGATTCAATATTTTCTGAGTTTCCCGGGCAATTGAACTTCCTGATGGAGGGATAAAAACGGAAATCGATGCATAANCAACAAATGAGTTCATTTGAAGGTTTGGTAACTAGCCATGACCTGAATTTTCTTGCGGGAGTTCGGCATTTCTTCGCAGCGGAAGAGTTTCGAAGACAAGGCTTCTCGATATTATACTGTACCATGGAACCTCAATAATCATGGTTATTTACCAAGTGCCACAGCCCGAATAATGAAATTCAAACATGAATACAGTACCAGGGATATGCAAAAAAATCCTCAGTGATGCAAAAATAAATAAACCTGGATAATGCTGCCCACATTCTCAAACATTCGAACGAATAAAATTTCCCTTGACGCCCGAGTAACATTTTCCACAAATAAAATTTTCAATATACTGTACGTAATTACTTGTGTGCGTTTTATTTTTCTGGAACTTGAGATGCTGAACTTGATTTTGTAAAGTAATACAATAAGTGGATTTGAGGAAAATACAGCGTCTGAAAACAAAATCTTATTTTTACTGGGTTCCTCTGATGTACATTATTTAAAATTTCAGACGTTTGGAATTTAATTCCAGAGAATCGAGGTATCAAAGCCTTTTTGAAGCACCTGAATGTTATTTCGCGAGGCGTGTCCGCAATTTTTCTTTTTTTTTTTTGGCGGCGACCCTAATATTTTTGTTTTGTTTTTTGGATAGAAAGAATCAGGTCAAGCTATTAGCTTGTGTCATTGGCATACATGGAAAAAGAACAGGAAAAGTAGCTACGCCGGAAATTGACCGCGAAATAATCTGGAGTCAGCAGGAACGAATAATGGCAATCCGCGCGTCGCCAAACCCGAACCCAATTTCCAGTCGCGTCAAAACCAGATCGAACGCCGCATTTAACACCCCCCAAGTTCGTCCAAACGTTCCTCTCCAACTCGCATTGGAAACTTTTCCTTTTCCCCCGCCGTTGTAAATGTGTGTTTTCGTGCAAAAGCGAGGATTGATGGCCTGCTGGAACCATGGAAAAACTGGATAAAGCCCCTCGGAGACCACTGGAAAAACAGAGGTTTTCGCGGAACCGCATGCAGTTTTTGGCCCGATTCCGGTCTTCCGGACGTGTGCGAATCGCACAAGTGCGAATAATTTCGTTGTTTTATTTTTGTATTTTCCTGTTTCACCCCGTTATTTCCATTCGAGGGGATCGCACATGGGCACGTACTGCACAGCCAGCGATTAACCACTCCAATTACGAGGCCCGGATTTTCCGGGGTGCAAGCTGATCAATCAGCGCAACACTTCCGCAACCGCCGCCGCACAAACAAGTCCCTGGGATGCCAAATGTGATTGACAACGTTGGGAATTTGCCGGCAGCAGCTGATTGGTAGGGTAATTGACACCCTGGGTTCCTTTCGTGGAAACCGGGCGTAAAACCAACGGGGATTTCCCTCGTCTATGTCAACCAATTTTCGCCGAACCCATCTGCTGCGTCAGCAGGATAAACCTCCGGATCATTTCCATGATTCGTATGCTCTGATTGGATTTCCTCTGAAATCAATAAATTGAATATTTTACCTAGGAAAAGAGTCACCGAACATCAAACTTGCAAGCTCCCACAGTTACGCTCGTCTTGCCAACATTGAAATAAAAAATCCCTGTAGCTTAACTTTTTTTAAGCTTTACAATTTTTTTTTGGGACAGAGAAAACTCCATCAAGACCAAAACAATTCAAGAAATACAATATAATCTGCTAATGTTAATCTCCAACCAAAGGCTCTCGGATCAAAGACAGCGCAAGAAAGAATTGTAAAAAAATATTTTGCAATCGTTCATATTCCATCAATGGCGCACGGAAGTGGGACACGGAAACTGCATGATGTTGCTTCCATTTGAATCATGCTCTTTATTTTTGTTAGCCTGATGAAAAAAATATTTGAAACTTTTGAGAATTCTTCTTGTCTCTCTAAGAATATAAAATTGTTATCCAAAGCAATATGCTTGCATTTGACTTGAAGGCACGCGATACTAGGACAGCTCTTGAAAAAACCTCAAGAAAACTTGTGAGGAGGTGAGTGACGTTGTGTAAGTGACGTCATTCTTGTGTGAGTTATAGTGCTATAATGAACAAATTCAACTTGAATTGTAAAGCTGGACTTAATTTTGAAGTTGATTTAATCATTTCATGTTTATAATGTTTCAATCGTGAGACCGTTCATGGTTATAAGAATAAAAGCAAGTTGAATATCGATCTAATTTTTCTTTCACAAAGGTCATGCTTTTTAAAATTCTTGTTCTATGGCAGCGCAAAAAATGCAGCTGTATAGGCTTTTCCTTATCTCTTTCAAGGTGCGAAGCTGAACTTTAAATTTAATCTCGTCTCTTGGAAGAATGGCACCAGTCATTTTTGAATCGACATATCAGTGGAATCTTCAATCGGAAATCCGTACTTTTTGAGTGCAGTATCGTCCAGGGCCATTAATATATCGCCATCATACAGTTCTGCAGCGATGAAATCGGTTTGAAGAAAATCCATTCCGTGCCGAACCGGAAAAACGGATGAGATCCTAATCCGACGAGAATTGCACAATCCGAATCCCATTCATTCATTCATTCATTGCAGAAGGAATGGAAATCGAAGGAAGAGCACTTCAATCCATATGGCAAACGATCCTGAATGCCTAATCGCCGTGATCTCGCTTCTTCTTCTTCAAATCTTCGGTCATTCAGAACCCCTTTGAAAAAATTTCAGCGCACAGAAAATTCCGCTTCTCCTTCATAATTTCATCCGCGGGCTGAAAAGGAAAAGCCATTCCTGCTCCTCGCAAAAATAAGAAACCCGAACCCATAAGGGTTGCTTTATTTTTCATTTCCTTCTCTTCTCTTTTGTTGCTTCCCTGTTTCCCGTCATTTTCGAACCCCATCAGTGCCGCCAAACTGGCAAGGACGGATCGACATCCACGCAAGTCACGGATGCTTGATGGATCGCCAACTCGTCTCTCTTTCCCCTTGGGTGCTCCTTCGCGTTTTGCTTTCAACTTTTCCGTCGGCGCCGAAAGCCGGACACAAATATGGTCAGCACTGAATGGCTAAAAGAGGCCCCCTGAGAGAAAAGAAAAAAAAATGGGGTGCCACTCGACGACCAATTTTCGGCGGCATCTGCGACCGCCGATCCATCACGCGTCGGACGTGCGATCTGTGCAAAATGTGTTTCCTGGTGCCAATCTGCGGAAGGGAGAGAGTTCTTTGCTTAGAAATTTGGCCTTGGTTTAAAGGGATGCGGTTTCTTCTGAAGACGCCGGACCACACCGAAGAGGAAGAAACTCAAATTTTTGCGAACTATAGGCATTAGCTTGATTAAAACATTCCAGTCGTTTATAGCGAAAATCAAAGCATTTTCATTCATTAAAATAAAATGGTATCTTGGTTTCGGGAACATTTTATTGTGCTCCTATATAAGAGTTCCTGGCACAAGGATGAACTCAACATCAGGAAGCGCACATTTAAAGGAATAATGGCTGCTGGAAACCTTTTATATCATTAGCTTTAATGAGCACTCAAATGTGTAACAAGAATGATGATCCTCAATGACCTGTATTAAAAAATGTATTAAAGCATTTGGATAAATACGAAAATCAACAGAAAATTTAAAAAATCATGATTTCAAAGATAGTTTCGATAATTTTAGTCCCCCCGAAATGCTGCAAGGAAGGTTTTTTAAAATAGTTTCTTGCTTAAATTTCGAACGAACGCTATTAAAGTGAATCGTTCTGCGAAGTCTAGTGAATTCAGGGTCTTCACCGAAGGTCTTCTCTTTAAACCATTGAATGTTCAACTGATAGCATTTTGTCAAATGAAGGAGGGAAACACGAAGAATGAGGAAAAACTAATTTGAATCTGCGTGACAATTGCGTTTTTTTTCGTGGTCTTTGGCAGGTAAGGAACAAATTGCGTAATACTGGGATATGTATTTATAATGACTATAGCACCTCGATGTAACATCATGAAGTTAAGAAAACCCTTATTTTCTCAAAAATTTATCTTGGTTGCCTGCTGGACTAACAGTGGACAAATATCACTGGGATTCACGTATAAAATCCCCAACATTTACTGCTTTTTCTCCTCGAATGAAAAACTACAAAAGATTTATGGAATGATACAGAGATTTCGTTTATTTTTTTACATTTGCCTATTTTTCGAAGACAAAAATTTTGTGAATGAATTTCTCTGCGATACACGGAATTTCGCAAAGAAAGATTATAGGATGCACCTTTATATTGGTGCTGTAATTGAAATATTATCAATTAGCAGCGAATACATCAATAATTACTAAGCGATTATATTTATTTTAGAATTTTTTTTATTCAACTCATCATTCAGTTATTATTAGCAGAGTAACCTCCAACATTTCCAAATAAAATCATTGGGAAAATCAACTGGATATACAATTGTAAGGCTTTTCAAAACTAAAGTTCACATCAAAGCCATCATGAAATTCTTTTCGGAATGGACGGATTTAATTTTTTTTAACCTGCGAATGAAAAGTCGAACCCGTGATTATGTTTAACCTTTTTTGGCGGAAAGAATTTTTAAAGCTATACAGTATTCGTAATTATTTTGCCCTCAGATTTCGCGTAACTTGCTCTGTTTCAAAGTCATTTAATTCCATTACAACCCGGGGTAACCTCAAGAATCTGGGCTGAGCTGCAAGCAGTGCATGAATGAATGCCAGTAAAATGCGTAGAAGGAAACCCAATCAAGAAGTGAAGGAAAAGGGATACTCCTGAGAACAAAGGGAATAATGGAAAAAGTGAGTCCATCTCCATGACCAAGACGACGACGACAACGACGACGACCACGACGACGACAAAACAAACCGACAATGGAGAAAAAGGGGAAGTTATCAGTCTGCAAGTTTTTCTTACACCACGAGACCCCCGCACACTCACTGTGTTTCCTCACCCCCCACATACACTACACACAAGGGGCGGTCATAACTGATCGGAATGACTCGAAAAACGCCGGGGTCCATTTTTTGGCATGATGGATCAGCATCCCGCCACCCAGTTGCCCTCCTATTTATTATTACTTTTTTCTTCTTCTTCCTCGAGAGCAATTTCTTTTGGCGCTCTTGAACCCCAAGGGTGGTGGTGGTGGTGGTGGTGAGGTATGAGGAAATGCTCTACGGTGGTCCGAAGGATCGGAATTTTTTCATCCCGGGCGTGTTCCATTAGCTCGTGCTTGAACAATTTGTGTTTCCGCAGCAGATGTTGAGCAACAAGATTTTTTTTCTTTCTCGGGTTCTTCCCTTCCATTCTGTTCCACTGACTTCAATCCACAGCGATTTGCTGAAGCGACGCTTACTTCAATTATTTTTTAAATGATCGATTCAAATAACCGCCGATTGACTCACTTCCTACCTGTAGTAGATGAATCTCAAACGTGGAAGTAATTAAATTTCTGAAGCAATCGGATTTCCAAGGGCTGCGGTTTGACCAGCTCGACTTCGAATGGAACAGTTGGGCTAGCTGTCATTGGAGAAAATTATGGAATCAGTTTATGAACAACTTTAAAAAAATAGAATGAGTGTAAAAGTGTACCAGAGAGCTGAGGTTCCGCAAAAATAAAATTGAACCCATATTATTCTTATCGGACTGTACTGAAAAAAGTGCTTTAACTGATCATTTTTTTCGATTTTATTTTCACTTAACAAAATCAAGAAATTTTGAGCTCAGCCAGTGCATTCGCTTTTTCCAATTTAGACAAAAGCAATATTTTTTGCGGTCTTGTATATTGTATCAAGTCTTGTATATTTTGGCAGATGAAAATCCCGAGAAAATTAATTTAATCAGCAAATAAAGAATTGAGAGAAATGAAAAAAGCGTCAAATTAGAAAATCCCATAGAAGCTCATTGTCCGACAGAAAAATACTAGAGGATGGGCTAGACAAAACTTCTGTTTTTACTTCACTTTTTTCATAAATTCGGCCTTTGATTCAAAGCGGTATCTGAAATTAGCAATTGAAAAATATTCAACAACAATGTCATACTGAGGACGCAATTTCAAAAAGCTGTATTTTTTGTCTCAAAATGAAAGCGAAAACGTGAATTCATTCCATTCATCATAAAAAGTGTGTCGGTCGAGATTTTCGAACGCTGCAAAATACGGACACAAAAGGTTTCATTAAATGGCTTTCTCATCTTCAGATATGATTTGACGAGAAATCAAAATACATTATTCTCGTGCCTTTGGTTGACCCACTTTCGAAAGCCTGTTAATTTCAATTCAAAATACGGACACAAAAGGTTTCATTAAATGGCTTTCTCATCTTCAGATATGATTTGACGAGAAATCAAAATACATTATTCTCGTGCCTTTGGTTGACCCACTTTCGAAAGCCTGTTAATTTCAATTCAGAGTGCATCGGTAGTTCAGGAAGAAAAGAGATTGTGCGTGAGACCTAACGAATGCAAGTATAAATTAATTTATCGTGCCTTCGTTGCTGCGCATGGAGAAAAAAGGGGCCAGGAGAAAATTCTGGCGTGAAGAAAACGTCGATGAGAGAAAATCCCGCAGAAAAATGCTCCTATTACGATAAAAACCAAGCAATGAGGGACAATAACGAAATAACCTCTCGAATTTCATGGAAACCGCAGATTTAAAATCAAGTCATTCTTCCTCAGAAAAATCTTCTGCATTCTAAAGAAACCGCAAAAAAACACAATGCAAAAGCAAAATTGGGCGTAAATGAAAGTCGGGCATGGATTATAAAAAAAAGCTCAATTGATCTTTGAAGATTGCAGTGAAAATCAGTATCACTGGACTTTTCAACCCTCCTTTTTTTAGACTAAAATTGACTTCATTATTTGACATAATGTCCCATCGGCATTTTCGTCCTCGAAATTGTTTCCATGCCTACCGTCATTTTCTCATGCCTCAAAAGTGAGGAGAAAAATTATGTCCCAATTTTATTATTCAGCCGTTTTGAAGAAATTCGTCTTCAGTAAAAAAAAAAATATTATACCGCGAATTATATCTTTTCATGTCAACCGTGTCATTTCGAGGTTAAATTTCATCAGTTGGCGACGATGAAGAAGCGGAAATTTCTGCCGATCTATTTAAATTCGAGCTCAAAAGTTTATCTCGCAAGTTTCTTTTTACTGCCTGGATCGGCAATCACAGTTTTTGGCGTACAAAAACTTCGTGATGCCCAATCTTCCGTTGATCGTTAAGGGAATGCTCAATTTAGCGATCGTTTGCACAACTTTCTCTTCGATTTTTCCGTGGTTTCTGCGAGAAACGCGATGCTGAATTTCACTGAACCCAATCTCATGCGCAGTACGAAATTTAAATTTAGGATGTCGTGTCTCCTCCAGAAAGCCCAGTTGTGCGAGCATGGCAGGGTGTGTATCTCCCTGTGTGGGCATGGAGAGCCGGGAGCGTGTGAGCGAGCGGTATGGCGGCCGATTTTCACGCTTTTCTTCGCTGATGCGTTTCTTGAGAGAAGATTTTTATTTTATTTATTTTCTGTTCTTTAGAAACTCTCCAACGAATTTTCATTTTTGTTCATTTTCTCCCCATCAACATTGATTAGTTGGAAAAGTGGTTCCGAAAATGTGCTCCGCGGAGTCCTAGGCTATGTATAGGAACTCTTCGTGTACTTCCCGTCGCGGCTCCGCGATGAAGAAGAGAAGCAAACGTGGATTAAGGACTTCGAAATCATGAAACAGAGCTGAATAAAAATAGGTGCTCTAATTAAAGCTCAATAGTTGCCTTGTGCTGTGTATTATTATGGATGTTTTCTTTTTGCCTTATACTGTATTTACTGGAGTACCACCTGCACCCTTTTTCTCGAATTTCAGAAGAAAACAAGGGGTGTTCGTCATAAGCGGGTACAGATTTTTTAAGAAGTTTTAGGAAGTTATGTGTGCATTATACTTAATTAAAATGGAGAAATTTTGAACAAATGTAACAAGAAAACTTTTTTGTAATGAAAAAGTTGAAAATTGATCAGATTTTTCTTCAATTCATGCCTAAAGTCAAATTTTTTGTTCTTATTTTCGAAATTTTGTGCTTTTAGATTCACTAAAAAGTGGGGTTCCGCGTCTTACTCAGGGATGAGATTTTAGCAAAATTTCCAACTGAAAAACCCCTGTGCGCGTCTTATATTTGAGGGCATGTGGTACTTGAGTAAATACGGTACATGGAAAAAGGCAAATCATGAATTTTTCATCATCATTTTCAGGTTATTTGACTTTTTCTTCTTTTAGCATCCATGTACAGATTACTATTGTTTCTCTTCTTTTTTTCTGTCTTGATACTATGGCAGGTGGTTGAATGATGTGTATGGAGAGGAGATGGAGTTTGTATGATTTGTATGATGGGATTTGGGAAAAAATTGTTGAAGATTGAAAATGCTGACAAGCAGGAAATAAAGCTTGTTTATCTTTTTTTAATCTATTTACATGTCTAAAAGAGGTGGGCAATAATATGCAGATGGACTCTCTCTGCAACGAAATTCAAAGGAACATAAAAAATGCATGGCATAAAGGGAATTTCGTTGTAGGTAGGTATTCTCAGTATAACGAAAATATTTACAACATTACGATATTAACTGTGCAGCGACTTTTTCAATTTTATGAGGTTCTCTCCCTCTTTGACAGAGGCCGGCTCTCTATACAACGTTATATTCAAGAAATCTGAGAAATTCGATTTAAAAAAGGATTTTGTTTTGAAGAAACCCATGGAATTGAACAAATTATGCAGATTACAGTATATTAATTTAAACGAGATTGCTGTAGAAAGAGTCTACTTGAATTCTGTTCCTCAAGATTAAGACTAAGAGGACGAAAAGTAGCAATTTTCACGCACGCATGTCAGGAATTTCTGCAGCGTAGCAATTTAATTTCATCAAGGCTCTGCTCTAATAGATTTTGACGGTAAAATGGCTTTTGAGGTGAAAAAAAAGATAATACTGTATTCAAAGAAAGTCTCAAGTTACTAGAGAACACCAATGTTTACTGATTTTTCTGTAGGATGATGGGAATTCCGGGATGTTGAGTATTTTTTCTTCATTTCCCAGGAGTACTTTTTCCCCTGCAACCTTGCCAGCGTGTAAATCTCTTTTTTTTTTCTTCCTAGAAGCATGGATGTAAATAATTTCGATTTCCTAACCTCTTGAGAAATGCCACGCGAACATTAATGAACTCAAATATATTTATGTTACAGCCAAATAAAGTGTTCGGGATGGTATTAATGTTTCTTGGAAAATAAACTTACGTTACCTTGAAAAATATCGGAGTTCATTCTCAGTTTATAAGCGTGGAGTAGTTCGGCTTAGGTTACAATTAGATTTTGTCTAATAAATGTTTCAAGGTTTTTTTTACCGTTTATAGTTTTATAGGTACAGTACTGAACTGTAATGTAAATACTAATCGAATTTCTCGATGAAAACTTCCACTTCTTTACGATGCTTCGAATTCACGTCTTCGAAAACACTCCCGGTGCAGAATTTTCGGTACTTTTGAATACATTATCAAGGAAGAAGCGTTTCCCAGGAGTTATGATCGAATTTTTGAATTCTTTTGGAGGTTATCTTGATTTTCCTGCGGAATTCACAGCACTAACGGTACTTCTGTGCCTTACCTTGAATCGTGAAGACACGCCGAAATGGGCCGAAATTGCGCTTGAACTGTGAATAACTTTAATTTATTTAATTTTTTTGAGCAGAAGAAATTCATGAATTGTGGGCCACCCACATTTCAAAGAATCTTCTGAATAATCAAGCGCGATACTTCTGCGATGATTATGATGTTTGAACTGTGAATAACTTTAATTTATTTAATTTTTTTGAGCAGAAGAAATTCATGAATTGTGGGCCACCCACATTTCAAAGAATCTTCTGAATAATCAAGCGCGATACTTCTGCGATGATTATGATGTTTGAATTATATATTTTTCTTTTCAAATTGTTTAGAAATTTAGCTTTAATTGGCCGTTAGGCTTGTTGTACGCACAGATTGAATAATTTCTATTTATATCAGAGGAGAAATTATGATTACTTTTGAAGCAACTCTGACTCAATGTATATTTTTCTGGATTGCTTCCTCGTCAGTTGGTTCGCGAAAACTTAACTTTTGATCTCTTCAAATCTCGCTGCTTTTGAGTGTTCATCTCCATAAAATGAGTTTCCCCTCATTTTTACGACACGTCATCATAAATTATTGTTGTCACGATGCGCAGTTGCGTGGACTTCATCGTTGAATACGACTACAGTGGGCTTTTTTGTTTTTGTTTCGTGGAAATAATTAACCTGAACAGCTGTGATTCCATCCTGGTTCCGAACCAAGCGTGTTTATGAGTATGAAGCGGTCAAATCGCACCCAAGGAATAACCCGAGAAGGGTATTCAAACACCAAGAAGCGTAAATAACTGCTCCCGAAGCAAATCGATTCCAGGAGATCCATTTTTTTTTTCCAGCGCAGGTCATCGGTTATTAACTATGGCGTTGAACCCGCACGCGCACCCGCAGGTGGAAGAGAGCACATAGGCCTATACAGACGTTCAATGAATCTTTCCGCTACCGGATATCCGTTGGGCGGATATCCCTTCGGAGCTTTTAACTTCCCCCTATGGACGTCTTTCTTCCTTACAGCACTCATGACCAGCCGCCTAATGATACCCCGCCGAAACCTTGGGGCTCGAAAATGAAGCGACTGCGATGGAATTTATCATTGTTTTTTTCTTCTTCCTTCAATGTGCGCTCAATGGACTCGCTTCAGTGCCTTGCCCTGCGGGGATTATTTTCTTGCATTTTTTTCAAATCTTAATTTTTGAGGGACCAATGTGAGTGAACACTGAACTATTTTGCAGTCCTATTGAGTAAAGTTGTATTTATTTTGATACTATTTCACAAGAGTTAGCGAAGTGAATTTAAATGTGAATGAAATAGAAATGGCCTCAGATGAGATATGAACTGAATTCGATCATTCGGAATAACATGACGAAAATGTTCGTAAATGATTGACCCCTAAAC
>CAJPEX010006796.1:0-11638 GCA_905338405.1 Notodromas monacha | reverse complement strand
GGGGAAATGAGTGGACCCTGGTTTGCTAATGGAAGACGGTTGATCTTTTCCATTGACTTGAGAGAGTTCACAGAGTGTGATCTCAATGAGTGAGGCTAAACAGGAGTTTACCCTTTATAGGATAACATAGTTTTTGGATAACAGTATGTGGGGGTGTCCGTATTTTGGGGTCTCACTACCTCAGAAGACAGTCAATTTCTTCATCGGTGTCCTTGATAGAATGCAAACATTCCCATTGAATTATATCAAAGTGCAATACAGCACAGTAATGCACTGCAGTCTCAACAAGAACGGCATTGGCTCCATGATTAAATTGATAGTTGATTCTTGTTCAGGGGAATTAAGTGCCTATCTAATCACGCTTCAGGGCCCGAGATTAGAATTTGTTTGCCGTACAATACGACGACGAGAGAATTCCGTGAAATTTTGGTGAGCGTGCGACACCTACAATGTTATAAAATGACTCTGAAAGAAAGTCCTTCTTGCACATCACTCAGGTGTGCGACCCGAGGAAAATGAAGATTTCAAGCTATGTATGGAACAGTGTCTAGAACTCTAGATTAAGAACATCCCTGCATACAGGCTGGTATAGATCCAAAAATTACTGTACTGTGTACAGCATTGGGTTATTTTGTTGAGCACAGGTGTGGATTGCAGATGCATGTGAACACATGACAGGCCCTGGCTTATACAGTACTGTGCAGTACAGTGAGACCCCCACATGCAGACACCTTGACCTGCAGACAATTTGACATAGGGACACTTATTTTCCCTGAAAAAATTAATGAAAAAAGCCCAACATGAGGACACAGCTGACTCAACAAAGGGAAATTTTGTGATAAAATTGCAAATACATTTCAGGCCAAATTACAAGAAACAGATATTTCCAACCCTGAAATTGATGTAAGAAAAGTTCTNATTTTGTGATAAAATTGCAAATACATTTCAGGCCAAATTACAAGAAACAGATATTTCCAACCCTGAAATTGATGTAAGAAAAGTTCTTCAGCATTTCCCTCACCAATTTTCCATCCCTTTAGCTAATTTCAAAAAATTACCTCCAGCATAGAAGGACTTCCACATTTTTTCACTTGAATGTTATTTTTGTGGATATACCAACATTTCAATGTACAGTACAGAGATACACTATTCAATTCTCTAAATGTTCTTATTGAGTTGAAAATATATGCAGTAATTCAAATTCAATAAATAATTTTTAAATAAATAATTAATAAAATAAATAAAATAATTATAATAAATAATTAATAATAGTAATAAATAATACTGACTTTCAAATCTTCATCCAGTATCAGGACCTGTTGTTATTTCTCAACTGATTTCATATGCCATTAATGTCGTGCTGAGGCAAGGGGTGACATCTTCACACAAACATTTACTGCTGTTTCGATTGGATGGATCACTGGCCGTAAAGAAAGTGCACGTGCAATAACAGGAAATGAGCATTTTTGTAGCAAATGCTTGGATGCACTCCCCAGCACTGCTCTTGTACTACACATTGTTGTAGAAAAGGCATATTGTCCTTAAAAATGTATACCTTTTACACTGATGGGCGAGTCATCCTTTTTTTTTCAAAGCAAGCGAACAACAACGTCAACCCCACCGGAAAACGAAAGCATAACATCGACGTACATATTTTGATCACGGTGGGGTCTCAATTGAAAGACGCAGAAAGGATTATAATATACCTCCCAGACAGACTGAGACCATGTGTTGGATTGGAAGATCTGAGGGCTGGATATTTATGAAATTTTTAAATGACCTCGATTGGACATGCTTGGCAATCAAATTGGAAAAAGTTATCCAAAAGATGGAATGAAAATGATTTTCCCAACGTCAAAGCGCAGAAAATAACCAAGCAGAAGAAACCCCAGAGGATCAGCCCGTTTGACATGAAAAGGTGTCCAATAGCCGAAGAAAAAACGAGAACACGTACGTTTCGCTGTAATTTACTGCACATTGCTGTTATAAAAAATACTAGACCATAAAGAAGATAAGAATTTGTCTTTTTGGATATTAAACTAGGTCGATATGAAATTATTTATTTTGATGTACATGGGAGTCTCTGGCAATAGCTCAATTTTCTTCAAGAGATGCTGAAATTGTAACATATATTATTACATGTTCTTCTGGAATTTTGTTGGCATTTTTCATATGCTGATGGCATTTCCAAATGATGCGGCGGATTTTTTGAATTTTGCATTCAAAGTGTCCATATTGCACATATAATGTTATGTCATCCGTGTACGTCAGAGCACCTCAGTACAGTATTATACTGTACTACTCCGATAATTGTTTCTGTGTGATTGGAAATTCAGTCCACATGCACAGTGAAGTAACCCCTTGGTTAACAAACTCTTCGTTATGAGGAAAAATTCCTCAGTTAACAAACCTAATTTCAGTGAAGTAACCTTTTTCTGGGGAAAATCCCAGATTTGAAAATTAAAAATTTGATTTTGAGGCTGAAACTTATGGTACAATCTAAGTGCAAATAATTCACCTGTATGCAATGATATCAAAATTCTTCCTTCTGGCACTCCAATATACATATAAGCTTGTGCTTTAAAATTTGTTTCAGCTACAATATTTGTATTATGCTTTTTTGTGCTAGTTTTTGTAGCTGTTCAATTTTTAGAAAAGTCTATTTGAAATTTTCTTGCGGCATTGGGGAAAGAAATTTCATTTTCACCGGACGTTTATCCCACAGTGTGTGTTTCTCTGGATGACAGGCTTTTCAGCTTTGTTTTCATCCATGCTACTTCCATAAAACACTGTAAAAACATTCTGGGCTCATATAAGATGCAGCAAAGCCTTATTCTCATTATAGTTGATGAACTTAAATTTTTTGTATTCAATGTTCAATTGTCTTTTGGGTTCAGAGAGTTGATTGAATTCTTCCACAAATAAGTCTCTGGGAAAATCAAATTTGGAAACCAAACTTCTATCTGGAACCAAGTACATTTGGTAACAAAGGGTACACAGTACATAAACCGCTTTACAGACTGCAGTTGGGCTGTTGTGGGTGCAGTGTTCAGAACACTTCCTCTTTCCACTTCTTCTTTGGCACAAAGAATTGCATTCTAAAGCTTCAGTTGAGTGTTTGTGTGGTGTTTTTCACTTGTTCTGTCACAGAACAGTGCTTTTCACTGGTGGGAATGTGTGTTTGTGTTGGTTTTTTGGTTTTATTCCATATGTTCAGATACACATTCATTTGTATTGTGTGTTTTAATTGTATTTTATCTGCCTTAACTTCTCTGGTTTAAATCTGTCTCTGTTTTTGGTCTGAAAAAAGTGCATACAATATGCCAAACTCAAGTGGCAAAAAAAAAGAAAGCTCTTCACTTTTGAAGGGAAGAGAGTTATAATTGAGAGACTCCTTGATGTCGAGAGACAAATTTTCTGCATTTTGTGGTTGACCAGAACGTACAGAAAATTTGTCTTAGGGACACTTGAAACTAAAACCATTGCCCCAACATGTGCTGGACAATGTTTAGAGACATAGAAGCTTTGCCAACACTCCTAGAAAAACTTTAAAATTCTTCCTCCAAATACTTATATCTTCAGAAATTTTAATTATTGGAGCTATTCAAAAATAATTATAAATGACACTTTAAAATTATTCTAATTCATAAAAAACAGGCTAGTTTTGCAGTTATTGTTTTTTTTTAATCCTGTGTGCATGCAGCACAGCATAGAACAAGACTTAATCTTTGTTTCTTGAGCTCCTTCTGACTTAGAGGATAAGCCTCTAGATTGGGTTTCCTTTTGCACAATGATTTCACCATCAAGTTGAGAAAAATTTGTAGTCACCTCTTCACGGACTTCTCTCCAAATTATTGATGAAAAGGTCCGCCAATAAAATATTTTCTGGTTGAAGTCTATGGGAAGATCGGATCCAGCGTACGGAGCATACGGGTGCTCTAACATAGGGACAAATGTTCAAATACCACTATGTCGTACGAGGATAGGAGTCATGCATACCCCAATAAGAGTTTCCAAAGTTTGCGTGTTTGCAAAATTAAGGAGTCCAAATTCGACCGATTTGCTACTCAATACCATTTTCATGATGGTGATTCGGCATCTGGCTCCTCATCGTCCAGCTCGTGTGATTCGAATCTCATTCGGCAAACCATGCATTATTATACGCTGTTTGTGACATTCCTTGTTTCTCTACTTCGGCGTTGTGTGAGATGCACTCATTCCCTGGCTTTACGCAAAACAGTTGGCAGATAGTCAATTACAGCATTATGCTGCGTACGCAGTGTGTCACCGCTTGGTCTGAACAGGACTCGCTTTTTCTTTCATCAAATAACAACGTACCCCTTTTATGCCAAAACGTACCCATTAGCAGAAATATCATATACAGTAACTTTTTTGTCCGAGAATGTTCGTAGCAAATAAGAACTCGATCGAAGAGAAAGCCACGCGTGAATGAAGCCGACGACCGATCGCGGTATACTGGCATCAGCAGTCAGTGAACCTCGTTTCGTCACTGCCTCTTCTTGTCGCCCATGGCAGCAGGCACGCCGAAGAGTTTCCGCCCGAGGCACCGGAGGAAGCATCGGGTCACGAAATACGCGACGAGGAGGAAGCCGAGCAGAACGGCGCCCACGAAGAGCCACACGTCCAGCAGGTGGTACTGCCACCACGTGAGGTCCCTGGCGGCGGAGCGGAGATGCGCGGCGCCCTTGTGTCGGATCACGTACTCGGTCCAGTACACGGCCCGGTCCAGGGGCGTCTGTGGCTGGTCTCGCATGATGGCCGACCTTCGCTTCAAGTTCTCCCGGAAGCTGGAAATCCAGGGGGAGAAGGGGGTTTCATTGTTATTCCTCATGCTATCGTCTACTCGCATAATACAAGGGTTGTCACAGGTGGACGCCGCGACCTTTGAAATGACATTTCTCGAATAAGCTGATTGTTAAACTAATCATGACGTGATGTTCTGAGTCCGTGTGATGTTTTCAGGGTTTTAAAAATGTTCCTCAATTTGCAGCGCTATGATGAATCTTAACTTTCCAGCAGCCGTTACAACCAGTATTCTCCAGCACCCAGGTGACTGCATGGGTGCTAACAATTCAACAGGCCAGCTAAAAATCGAATACAGTACAGTAGTAATTTGTTGCCTCGCCCTTTGTCTTTTCTGCCTTTTAGATACTGTTATGGTTAAAAGAAAAATGAATCCTTCATCCAGCCTGACAAGAATTTGGTAGGACTTAAAAGTGAGAAAGGGCATTATTGAATACAGTGAGACCCCCAGATGCGGACATAATTGGTGCATCCAGAGTGCCCGCAAGTTGAATTGTCCCTAAGCCAAGTCTTGTTTTCCCATAGACTTACATTATATAATTTTTCATTGGAGTTCTATGGAACAAATATTCTTCAGAATTCCATGAAAAAAAAAGGTTTTTGCCCTTTGAATTTTAATCAGTCAATATTTTTTTCAACATAAAAGAACATTTGGAGCATTTAATAGTATACAGTTCATTGAATTGTTGGCATCTGTAAAAAAAAAATCCAAGTCACAAAAAGAGAAGGAAGTCCCTCTGTACTACAGGTAATTTTTTTCCATTATAGCTGAATTGATGGGAAGTGATAGGGAAAGTACCAAAGAATTTTTCTTACATAGATATTAGGGTTGGAAATACTGTACTTGTTTCTCGCAATTAAGCCTAATAAAAGTCAATTTTCCTAAAATTGCAATTGGCAATTTTATCACGCAAAGTCCTCATGTTGAATCAGTTTCCCTCTGTCGGGCCATTTTAATGATTTTGTTGTTGAAAAATAAATGTCCCTATGTTGAATCGCCCCCATGTCGAGGTGTCCGCATGTGCTGGGGGTCTCACGCTGTAGCATATGCATGCATCATGTACTGCGCGTTAGAGTTCACTGCTGCATGATTCGAGTTATCCAAAGAATCGTAGTGAACTGGGTAAGTACAGGACATTAGCATGCGCCCATCATCAGGGTACCTCGGTTCACTGAGCACCCGGAGAACGGCGTTGTAGATGCCCTCGGTGGTCAGCGAGCTCCACTCGAGCGTCAGTCCTGCTCCTTCGTTCTCCGTGCGCTTCATGTTGAGCATTTGGTCGGCCCCGATGGGAATGCCCACGACCGGGACCCCGTGATACGTGGCCTCTTGGGTGCTCAGGAGTCCTCCGTGCGTGATGAAGAGCTTGATGTCCTTGTGACCTTCATACAGTACGTGGGGCACCAGCAGAAGGACAGCAGGTTTCATATAAAACGTATCACCTTGTCTACCACATACACACAGGAGTACCTCGCGATATGATCTATTATCTCGCAAGAACTAAAAGGTCTTCAAAATGCAGTATAAACCGTAAATCTATCCCGTCATCATATGCAGTACAAGCATACTGTTCTGCGCAGTACTTTATATTTCATGCAGTCAAACATCGATAAGCCGCCACCATTTTTTGCGAGATTCGCGGCGGCATAACGGGTTTTGGCACTTTGAAGGGTGCATTATTGTTGCTTCAGGAAGAAAAAAAGGTGAAATACATTTGAAAATTGAGTACTGTGCAGGTTAATTGGAAGTAAAATTTGCATTGTCTTAGAAAACAATCAAAATGACCCTGGGATGTCTAAATTAGATCTAACAAATGTTCCCAGGAAGTGAATTATGTCATCGTCGCGTTTTGTGTTTTTTTTCGATTGCACGAAGACCTCTGACGGAAACTTGGATCTGGTCGGTGGTACAGAACTTGATTTGCAGGAGCATATTTGACTCGTCAATAATTTTCGCAGATTGTGTTTCGGCTGGGGTTCCTGATTACCTTATCATCAGATTTAAAAAAAATAAAAATTCGTGGTTACCGTGGTTGACGGGTTGTAGCTGGGGGCACGGGCATCTCATCCACCGGCTTATTGCAAGTCTTAAGCGGAAATTGGGAACAGACGAGAGACTAAGAACTCTTCCTTTCCATGACAAAAAAGAATTTGACTTTTTTCTAACCAGAAAGAAAACGCAGTTCCTCCCCTTTTTTTTTTACAAAGTTGACTCAAGTCATGAGCTCGAGTTTGATCTTCAAGTACTGCTGTATCATCATGGTATAATGGAATCACGAAAGAAAATGTCAATCTGATACACGACCAGGATACTTTTCGATGGGACGTTCATAGTGGTAGTTGTGAGTGATTTTCACCTGGTGCAGCAGCACTGCCCGAATGAACTGTTGTTTACCATCATCACGCGCCCAAGCAGTGAGAACATCTTCAATGCTCTTTCACGGTAAATCAGCAGTGTATGAACATGCACTATCGGCGTGCTCTGTATCGTACTTGTACATCAGTTTAACTCACGTACCCAAGAGATCTTGCTGAGGAAGCCACTTGGAGAGCTTGACGTGCTTGGGCAAATCATCCATGACTTCGGTCTCCCACTTCCAGAGAATGCGGTACTGCGGGAATCGAGCGAAGGCTTCCACGAACATCTTGCGGAACTTTTCCGGCATCATTTTCCCTTGCACTGCCGAGCCCAGGCTGAAGTAGATGAATCCGTTCGAGGACCCAGAAACCCAGTCCTCCAGTTCCTGTTGAACGAGAAAATGCCGCAAGAGTCAGTTCTGTGATGCAGTGCAGTACTCTTGAATTGGGTCACCGCATTCCGCCCTTTCTTTTTTTCAATGCGTCCAAGAAATAAAGAAAGATTTTCCATCGTGCGCATGCGAGCCTCGGTTCAGAATTTTCAAGTTCAAAAGATTAAACAGCTGGACTCGCGCTACAATGCAATTCAAGGGACGAGCAGAAAAAAAAATCTGCGTAGAGAGTATATTTCCTAGTAGAAAACCCCCATAACATGGGAAGAGAACCCCATTCTATGGGACCACGAAACAAAATTTTAGAAAGAGAAAATCATTGCAGAGGGAGTCCACTTGCGTATAAGGTTATTTCTGGTGTTGAAAGGGAACTGTGCTAATCTACTTTGGCACTGCAGTTCCCCAATGCGCCAAATACAGTACAGTGATTAAGAAAAAGGGACAATAAAATTTCCAGATGCAGATGAATTCCATCACCTGAATAAATCACAGCTGCTTCAATCAGCCCATTTTTTCTTTCAACTAATATTGGGTATACGCACGACAGGTGTATTCTGTGAGTATAGTATAGGTTCCCCTCAAATTGGTACACTAGCAATTTTCTCGCTTTCCTGTCTTCCATAATATAAAAAAAAAAAGAACTGAAAACATTGATATTTCCAGCAGGCTTCGGATGGTGCTGGGTCAAAGAACCGCGTGCATGCATCAGCGGAACCTTCCATATTTGTGTTCCGCTGTTGAATGCATCATTCTGTGTATACGTACAAGTAGAGCCTGTACACATACTTCGGGTATTCGTGGGGAACTTAATACTGTACTGTACTGTACGACAGCCTGCGAATGAGCGACAATTTTTGCTTCAACGGCTTCGCTGCAGTTCACTCCGACTAATGCAAAAATCGTCATCGTAATGCATTCGAATGATTTCCGCGAATGTCCGTTTCACTACAACAATCGTTTGCCAATCGTCTTATTCAAACAGGATACATTTGTTTTTTCAATCCCTGTGCTGACCGGAGTTTCGCCGCGTGTATATTCATTCACGCGAGAATAAAAGACTGTACGCCGTCAATTTCAACATGCAGAATCAACAAATTTCTTGCAACGTACTGTATCTGAGATACGTACAATTTTATGCCTCAAGACGGGATGCCAGAAAAAAATGGTTCAATCTGATTTTTAATAGCAACTACAGCGCTGTACAGCAGCAGAGTCTTCACCCAGCACACGGCTATTTGCAGATGCTCATCGAGCCGCACTTCAAATTCATGTAGTTCACGTGAAACCAATCTTGAAAGAAATACAGTACAGTATATGAGTGACTAACGCTATTCTCTTCGGAGAGGGAAGAAAAATAAACGCAAGGTGGAGAAATTGCCACCGGTAAATGATGGTTGGTTCCCCGTATACAGTTCCCATCGCTTTCTCATCCCTGCAAATTGCAGCCTCAGCTTGGAACTGAGTATATATATGCGTCAAACTTGCATACAAGCATGCTGTATGATATGAGGAAACCAAAAGTTCAGCTGGTAGAGGGCAAATTCTAGAATATGAGCTCATTTGAAAAATATGGGGATTTCGACATGGAGTAGCATTTTCCAAGACTCTAAAAGCTTTGAATGACGCAGAAATATATGCGCCATCCCGCAATTCGAGACCCTTAGAAATTCTCAGAGCCCGTCACAACGAAGACAATTTCTATACAATGCAGTATGCGTGCACAGTATTGTATCTATGCAGATGCCGTACCTGATGAATACGAATTCACCAGTCTCTATATAATGCAAAGTAGAGTACATACACTGTATACTGTATGTACAGTACTGTGCAGTATTTATGAGCACACAGTACCAGGTGCTGCATAGGATGAGTACAGTACGGTACTGTATAAGTATACGCGTATCATTTCTATTTTGTATAATAGACCTTCGGGAGCGGTTTGGAGGGCTTGCAATGCATCCCTCCTGCCTGCACCACGCCGGGCATGATGGGTTTGGCCAATTCCATGCCCGGAACCGTGTTGAGGATGAGCAGGGACGCGTTCCTCCGGAGCTCGGCGACTGTCGGAGTACCGGGCCCGTACTCGGCCAGGTTGACTTGGTCGACCAAGGCGTCCAGGGACCAGGACATGAAGAAATCCAACACCGTGGTCCCCAGGACGTTGACGAACCTCTGGAGGAACGTCATCCTGTCCGTGAAGGGGAAAACGGGGAATGGGACGAAGGACGGCGACAGGCGATTGCCGAAGGCGGTCGAGACCAGCGGGAACACGTCCGCCGGGCTGATGAAGGCGTAGGGGGCGCCAAGCTCCAGGGCCAGGGGCACCATGCAGTCGGTGAGGAACATGGACACTGTCGATGACCCAGACACACCAGCATATACGGCAATCCAATACCCACCATCCATGCGTCACTACAGTATACACTATATATTATACAGTAAAATCTTGTTACAACAAACTTCTGGGGCCTGATGGTTAAAGAACTTCGTTATAATGAAAAGTTTGATGTTTAGAGATGTTTGGTTTTGAACACAGTTCAGACTACAATTTTGTGTGAAATGGGCATTATCTACCTTGAATTGCGTCTGAAATAAATCATTCCAAACTTATCTTAATTAGTGTGGGCATTGTTGATGAAATAAGGTAAAACTTTTCAAATAAATAGTAATTCTCTTTAATTAATCATTTAAACCAGCCTTTGAATATAGAAATGTTGCTCTTCTTGAAAAATAAAATGAAACAAAGTTAAATTTGGTAGAAATACTGCACTTCCCTCTGAGTAATGCACACATCCACTCATACCATTCTGTCTGTTCTTGGATATAAAGATAATTTTTAATGTACTGTTGATTTCAAAGAAAGGTATACTGTACTTTCTAAAATGGAGCTGATTAATTAACAAGAAATGTTTGATTTTGTGCATTTTTGTAACACCAATAAGTTCTCTCTGCAGCTTTTTTTTTAAGAACTTGGCATGCTTTATGTTTAAAATATTTCCAAGTTTTCTGCCATTTATCAAAGAATTTGTTTGATCCCTATATGGCCTATGAACAGAATCATGGCAAATAATTTGTTATAATGAGATTATAGCCTAAATTAAGTTTGTTGACATGAGATTTTTACAACACTGTGCCTATGGGAAACTGCCAGGACCAATAGAAAAATTCATTGTAATGAAAAATTCTTTATAACAAGATTCGTTGTCATGAGATTTTACTGCATATATGTATATATACATCACTACTGTATATGTACTGTATAAATCTCCTCGATCATCCAGTCATCGTCGGTTCCAGTATAATGCGTGCGTGAATTTCACAGCAGTTTCACGTCACACAGCAGCAGCAAGGCTGCAATGTGCGGCTGCTGAATGCACACGCGTGACAATGTGAGTAATGGGGAACTACAAGGAAGTACAGGTACAGCCAAATTACCTGGATCTAAGCCTCCCCCATTGTTCCCGAGTCAGCTCGCTGGCAGTTGAATATGAAACCTCATAATATTAAAGGATGAATAAGCATTTGGGAATACCAAACTTGTGGATTTGTTAGGACGGTCTATGCTGGGTATAATATGCTGATCAGTTTTCTCTTTTCAGAAACGCTGCCATCATCCAGTTCCAGCAACTTTCTTGAAAGCTCATATACTGTGCAGTATTACATTGAGTGATGCTACATTCAACCCTGCTATAAGACAGTCCATATGGTAAGCCAACACCCTTGTAAACTGCCAAATTCATTTTGAAAACCAAATTTTCCTTGAGGATAATAGCATCGAAAATCAAATTCATACACTGTCTGCCAGAATTATTCAAAACTCGAATATACCGTACTTTCAAATTCACGCAGATATTAATACGTAGGGTTGGCAGTTTACAGGAGGTTGCTGTTGGTGGTTTATATTAAAAAAATGAAATGCAGCAATATGAAAATCAAGTTGTTGTCCGTAGACCGAGGTAAATAAAAATATCCGGTTAAAAATATATTCAATATATTCGCAAGTCACAAATATTTCAGTTATACAAACACACAAAAATGCACAAGATACGTAGATGTAAAGAGAG
>CAJPEX010006795.1:0-11638 GCA_905338405.1 Notodromas monacha | reverse complement strand
ACGCTCCAGAGTGCCAGTGTCGTCACTCGAATCCTCGTCAGCAGCGTCGAGTCCATTCTGAGGGATTCCGGATGCCGAAGACACCATGATTTCCTCCTGATGTTGAAGAGTTGCAAGAAGAGAAAAATGTGGAAGGTTCTAAAGTTATTTCATTTTCCTCAGCGGCAGTATAAAAATCCAAATCGAAAAAAAGAAAGATTTGGCAAAATGCGGTTTTCCGGGGAAACTATGAAAAAACCGAAGAGTTCGGTCATCTTAATTTGAATAAAAAAATAATTATTTTTCCAACTACCGAATTTACACAAATATCCGAATAAATTGATTACAATTCTTTCCTCGCGCTTCGAAAGTTTAACCAATTTTGCCGGCAGATATTAGAAGCCCTTTATTTCCGTTACATTTCTTCAAAATGAAGCAAGTCTTTTGCTTCTAACCACGATATGAAGTCATCAATTTCCTCGGAAAGTTGAAATTGAAATTTTGATTACGGTACAGCATACTTATCACGCCTTTAGAATTAAAACAGGTCGGAGAAGAATTATAAATTAAGAATTAAAAAATTAATAAAGTCAATGGTGGGGAACTTTTTCATTCGAGCGATTTTTCCTCCGAACTCAGACGCAATTATAAACTTGACCTGCGTATCTTAGATGTCATTAAATCGAGGCAATTCTTCACAATTTAATTAAATAAATTATTTGAAAAATGCTTACTTCCAGCAAATTTTTGAGATGGAATTATTTATATTTTAGTAAAATTTCGTCAAGAAGAATCGTTTAGGATCTTGAAAAATATTCGTTATAAGCAAGAATTTGTTAAAACCAGCTCAAAATACTATTGGCTTTCGGACAGGGACCGGAAAAAAATCGTCGTAAACAATGAATCATAGTAAAGAGAGGAAGTGGGGATATAAAAAACAATGCTGCTACTGCACTTGGATTAAAAATGTATTATTTTTCATTGATTTGTAAGTGTGTCCGCAGTTGATAGCAATTACATTTTTAATACATCAATTAATCAAATCATAATTTTCTCACGCGAATAATAAAATTACATTCCAGTATAAAGCCATAATGGGGGTAAATTATTTGAGATGAAATACAAAAAACAGTACTGTACTTCAATCAAAAATGTTTATTTTTATTAAATCAGCTGTGTTCCCTTTTGCTGACACTTTTTTTTAAATACTGTACGTTCAAAATCACTTAATCGCAATTTTGTCCACGCATAAAATCGATTCATCCGAGTATAAGGCCATAACGGGGTAAATTAGTCGAGAAAAAACACATGAAACTGTACTTTAATGACATTTTCGAGAATTTTTGGTTATTGATTTTCTGATAATTTCCCAGTGGATGTTAGTTATTTTAGTTGTAGAATATATTCAAAATCAATTCATCGCAAATTTCCCTGTGATAAAATAAATTAGATGCGAATATCGCATAAAGTCGTAACGGGGTAAATTACTTCAGATGAATCACAAAAAACCCGTATCAATTTAATGAAAACTGTAGAGAATTTTTCGTGATGGAATTATCTGCTGTGTTCCCAGTCGATGGCAGTTATTCTTTCAATTTATTCAACGTGAATTCATCGCAAATTCTCTCACGCATAAATAAATTACATCAGCCATCACGGGGTAAATTATTTGAGATAAAATATTTAAAAATAATAATGAAATAAAACTCGCCTCTCTTCTTGCAGCAAATAAGCTATCGTTCCGTCCAAGAAAATGGCGGTGCTCCACTTCCGGATATCACGGAACAGGAAAGCGTCATCGACGAATGGACTCTACTGCGGAAGTCCGGCTAGATTTCCGGACGAACGACCGGGTTTCCCAGCTGCATTTCCGCTACGAACGCATTTTTGTGCCGGGTTCAGCGTATTTTTCCAGTAGCTCGCTTTCTGTGCTTTTTTTCTTTTCAAATTTATTTTCGCTTTTATCTGCGCGGGATTTTACCAAGCGAGCAGCATCAGGTGAACACAGGAAACAGGAACGGAATTGAATTCTACGCGAAATTAAATTTCACGTGAGACGACGGGGGCGGAAGAAGAAGAGCAAGTCGGGGGATGTTTTTGTATTTTGACGAGAAAGCACTGCGTTTTTTTTTTGTGTGTTTTTTTTCTTGAGGGCACACTACCTGAAAGTGAGAAATTCAATTAATTTAAATCTTGCGAGAAACCGACACAAAATAAAATGAACGAGGAGAAAAGCGCCGAGATGAAGGGGAAAATCGCGCGGCAGAAAATTGGCTCTTCCATGAAGAATCCAATATTCCATCGAAAAAAATGTCTTTTTTTTCACAATGCAACGCTGATTTCGAAATATAGTACATTTTCTCAGCTCTAGCAATTGCTAAAACAAATAGGGAGGAGCTCGTTAAAAACCGAGTCGAGTATCACAAACATTATTACACCAACGTACAATCCGTGGTTACGCATTATTTTTTCAAGCTGTCCTGCCGAAAATATAAAAAAATCGAGTTTGAACTCTTTCTAATCTTCTTTAATTTTAAATTTTAATACAGAACTTCAGTTGAATCGTTATGAAAATCCCTTGTATTGTCTAGAAAAATAAATCGAAATTTGGCCAAAACTACAAAACTACAGTGAGACCCCCACATGCGGAAACATTGATATGCGGACAATTCAACATAGGGACACTTATTTTCCCATAAAAAAATTAATCAAAGAGGCCCAGCATGAGGACACCGACTCAACACAGGGACATTTTGTGATAAAATTGAAAGTAAGTTTCAGGCCAAATTACAAGAAACTGAAATTTCCAACCCTAAAATTGATGTAAGAAAAGTTTTGGGCATTTCTCTCACCAATTTATCATCCATTTAGCTAATTAAAAAAATTACCTCCAGCATAAAGGGACTTCCTTCTCTCTTTTTCACTTGAATGTTATTTTTACAAAGAATGCCAACATTTCTATGTACTGTACAGAGGTACCAGTATTCAAGTCCCCAAATGTCCATATTGTGTTGAAATTTATTGATTGAATCAGTTTCAATTGGGAGACAATTTTCATTTCCATGGAGTTATGGTGAGTACAGTATTTTGTCCATAAAAAATTAAAAATTATATAATGTAAGTCTAAGGGAAAATTAGACTTAACGTAGGGACTTGATGCCCCAATAATGTCCACATCTCGGGGCCTCACTGTATACTTCAGCCATTTAGAAAACAGGGGTCATCTGGTCTTGCCTGGAAAAAATGGTCAAGAAAGGATTTGGTCAGTTCACACTCATTTAAAGACTGGTTCCGATGACATTTACAAAAATATGCGACATCTCAGTGACGGTGGGTCGAATAGAACAAAGGAAAAGGGCTCATTTTCAAATCCAATCGTTCTTCACGACAAACTTTTCTGAAAAGCAACCCAAGAGTTTCCGAGCAAAGCACTTTCTTGTCTAAACACACGTTTTCTCAGACAGCTTTTGTTCAAACAAATGCCTTCCTGAATAATTACTTTCCAAAACTCCTGCCTCTGAAAGTTCAAGAGCACCTCGAACTCTTACTGTCCTGAAAGCTTGAAATGACTGTAGTAAATTTCAAGCATCACGAAATACGCAGAAGAATCATTTAATCGATTATTTTGAGTATATATTTGACTCGACGAGACTATTTTAGTTCGAAATGTGCAAGAAATTCGCCAGAATTATTTGAAAGCTCCTCTACGCGGCATCTTTCAAAAAGCCTGCTTTACAATATTGCGTTTCGAAAAAAAAACGTTCTGCTTAGATTCAAAATTGAGAAGAAGGAACCTTTCATTAAAAAATTGTGCTTCTATATCACGAATGAAACGTGAAATTATCCAAAAGGCATTGAAGTGTGAACAACCCTCGCAAATATATTGTCACATGCACAAATATTTATAATTCTGCATTCTCTCTTTTTTTGCTCGACAGTGGATGGGATGTGAATTTTTAGCAGTTATTGCAAGGATTGTAAATGACTTTTGACGAGCAATTTCGGAGGAAAAGTACATGTTTGAGAACAATCAAACTTCATTTGCAAAAATGAAAATGATTCCATTGTACTCAGATATATTTCTTAAACCAATGCCTCCTTCAAACGATTTAGAAATTNAACTTTCAAAAAATCTCCAGTGAAAATTGCTCCTACATCGGGTCTGCTTCATTCATTCTCAATCAATGCAATTATTAAAAAATTGTAAATAGTAAAATCATTGTCTTATTCACGTTCAAGAAAATTCTAATCGAATTTTCGCAATGAATTTTACAAAACCTTTACGTAATTAAAATCATGCACGTGATCAGGTTCCGAGTAAGAATAATTTTCATCACTGATGGTTTTTGTAAAAATAATTGAAATTTGGCAGATAATTACGTCTCTATTTTCAGATGTGACCATCAAAAATAGCATCTTCTCATTTTACTGAAACACTTGCAGGACTTCAGTGCTTACGTAACACGGAATTCCGCCGGTTTTTCTCCTTATTATCCCCGTTGTCTACCTTCCCTGAAACGGTGAACTTTCAGGAGCGAAGGAAGCCCCGTGTTTCCCATCAGTCCTTTTCCCGCTGAATTATTCGAAGAACCCTGTCGAAAGTAACTTGAAATGTATGACGCTATACTTTTTGACATTGACTCGTCAACGAGAGAAAAATCCCCACGAAGGAGGAAAAGTATTCCGGCGAAAAAAAAAACAGCATGAAAAAATCTCGGGGAAAATCCCTCGTTTTTTAATTCGGTTTTTTTCAACAGGTAAAGTTAACATTGATCTGAGGCGATTTTTTTTCGGAATTACGTTATTTTTTTTGGCATCATATTTACTTGCGTAAGACGCGCGAATATTATTTATTCACACATTTTTACTCACGACTAAAAAGTGTTGAGTCTCATGTACAGCATTGTTGTTAAAAACTAGATTTAGTAACTCAAAATTGAGGAAGATTAGCGTATAGAAGAGAACAGTTGAGAGAAAACATCTGATCCGTGACCAAGTTTGACCTCGAGTTCCCACAAGGGTTTTACATCCTCGAGGAATTCTTGAAACAAATCAGTCTCCAGGGACAAAATTTTGTTAGGAAAATGGGTTTAAGTACGGAATATTGTTGTGCATGAATATCAGTCGTTTTTGGCAGTCTCACACAAAAGACGTCCAAGTTCTTGTTGAAATCACATTGTGCTTTTTGAAATCTGTGCTTCTTATCCGAAATATACCAACTTCACACTAGGGTGTCAAGCAACCCGGTTCATTATTGTCTTCTTTATTTTTTTGAGCTAGTTCAAAAACTCTGAAAAATCCTATAGTTTTAAAACTTACAATTCCTAACAATTGTAAAAAAAATCGTTCGGCTTTCATTGGGAGAATAAGTTACGAAAATTATAAGAATTTCCTCTAGAGTTTTTGCCACAACCAGGCGTGTTTCATTCTTCTTTTTTAAAGAAACTTCGTCAAGACTGACTGATTTTTGGCAGAAAGTTCAACAAGGATCAGGAGAGAAACAGCAAGTCATCAAACTTGATGAGCATTGCAATCACGGCTTCATGTCCACAATAAACATGAAAATCTCAAGAGTTTTTAGACAACAGCTCTAAAGACGCATCAGAATCATTAAATCGGTTCTTAGATAAAATTTTTCCCCTTTCTTGTCCAGCTTTTGAAAAATTGAGCAAATATTTGCAATTGTTCCGAAATTATCCTCTGCATAATTGAACTCTGCGAAGTTCAACACACGCGGCTTGTGTGAAACAGTGCCACGGTTAATCATCTTGATCCGTTTCCGAGGAGAATCCAATATTCAAGGAAGGCCATTAACCGAGTCATGCAAAAGTTGGATTACATGTCCGACTAATTCTACAATATGTCCTCATAAACGCAACGATACTTTTATTGGAAAAGCATAATTTGTTCCGGATTCCACGGGAATGTCCTTATTAATTCTGGAATAAATATGTTTTTCATAAAAATGTTAGAATTCCAGTACTGTACTAGTATTCAGAATAATCAAGAAGTACGCTCGACACAATCGAGAGGATCAAAAACATGTTATCCACTTGAAAATCATACGAGCTTGAATATTTTCTGAAGCAACCTTAAAGTTTTTAGTAGACCTTCACTGTTATGAGGATTATAATCCTCAAAAAGATCAATTACCTAAAACCAAAATACGTTCAAGCCCGAGAAAATTGTACTAAACTTAAAATTACGCGAGGTTTCCATTTTCCGGGGCACCACTGAAACTTTTTTTTAAATTCGGAATAAGCGCCTTTATTCATAAGGTTTCAAGATATGTCGACTCAAAGCAGACACATACGAGGGTTCTAACAAAAGTTCTCGGAGTAGCAATGAAAATGGCTTACAGTTGAGCTTAAAAAAATTTTTTCTTCAGGGAAAACATATTCTTTGGCACACAAAAAAAATATCAGCCCTGTTTGACAATTTTTTTTAATTTTTTTCATTATTCACCCTGGCAGAGTTTTGACAGCAAAACTCTGCCAGGGTAAAGAAAAAAAGATTCACCCTGGCAGAGTTTTGACAGCAAAACTCTGCCAGGGTGAATAATGAAAAAAATTAAAAAAAATTGTCAAACAGGGCTGATATTTTTTTTGTGTGCCAAAGAATATGTTTCCCCTGAAGAAAAAAATTTTCTCAGCTCAACTGTAAGCCATTTTCATTGCTACTCCGAGAACTTTTGTTTGAACACTGCAGTATTTATTATTTGATACAAAGGAAGAACAAAGCGTTGGAACAATCGGAAAAGTAAATATCCAGTACTGCTGTGCTTGCAACGAAACGTTCAAATATTTTATTCAAGCAGGAAAGAGGTAATTGAAACTAAAATGTTTAAATCAGTAGCCCCAAGAAACGATTTCCGGCATCAGAGTGTCTGGTACATTATTTACAAGTCAAACTCACGAAGTTCGTAGCTCACTTCTCGGAAAGTCTACAGCATGTTCTGGAAAATTCCAGGAATTCCTTTCGACAGTATACAGTACACAAGGAAGCCAGGTTCCTCAACAGGGAACAAGAAACTAGAAAGCTGAGCTTTGCAAATAAACCAACAACAAAATATAAGAATCTTACGATCTCATAGCTCAGAAAAACGTGACTCCACACGTGCCTCTATATAGAGAATGTACGTATTCCACACCCGAGGAATTATTTCCGCACAGACGATGGAACATTCCAGAGAAATGGGTTCAAGAAAACACGCCTTCCACGAAACCCTCTTCTTTTGTTAATCGTAAAATGAACATTTCAAGCAATCAAAGAAATTGATGGAATTGCTATATTACAAGTACAGTGCCGTACTTTATTCAGTTTTCGCTTGTTCTTAATTTTTGTTCTTCCTTCGTGACAGAAGAAAAAAAGATGCCTGCTTTACGTCGGAAAATCTTGAAACTTCAGGAATAATTTGCGCTAAAAATAAAGAAGAATCCTTTTCTGCCAGCTCAATTTTTCGCATCGTGAGTCGATGGAAAAAAAAATACTCGAATTGCACACGCTGCTTTTCAAGTATAAAACTGGCATTGAACGAATAAGAAAAAAAGTGCTGAAATTAAACACGGTTTTCCCAGAAGTCAAAATTTGTCTCGACCGACCAAAAAAAAATCGCTTTCGTTCCACTATGAATAATTTCAATTAGCGATCGAGTCATGGTTTCTGCTTTCCAAGTACAAGGCCGTAAAAGTTCCGGTGATGTCAAATAAAAATAAGTTCTACTAACTCCAGCATATTCCATAAACTTTCATCAAGATATACGACTATTGAATGACTTTTTGAGTATCTCTTATCCTTGGCTCATGATCCTGAGGATTTCAGAAGGACACTTGAAGAAAGCTGAAAGTAGTAATCATAAGACATCATTATAATGAAGCATGAATTAATTTGGAGCTGAAAAAACTATAGCCATTCGGTAAATTTTGAAGAAATTCGACGAGAAAAATACTTCCCTTAACCATAGCAAAAGAAATCTTCATGGATTTTTCTGAAATTAACAATTCAATTCGCCATCGCGCGTCTTTTTGCTTCAATCTGCTACTCAGCAAAATTTCCCTTCAAAACGTCCTCATGAAAAATATATAAAAATAAAATACATTATTCCGTCCCCTTTCTAGCAATAAAAACCTTGGATAGCATCAACAATTGTGCGACAAGAATCTACATTGTAAATCGTGTTCAAGTCGGTAAATGTCACCTTTGGGTATTTCGTATTCGACGGATTGATGTTACATGAAAAAAAATTCATCTTCTAAATCAGAAATACGTCAAAAATTGTTTCGATCGTTTTCACCAGAAAATACTGGGTGAAACAAAAACAGTATACGCTGACAAACTTGGAGAAGACAATGCCCCTTCTGAATTAAATTTGAAGAAAAAGGAGTTGAATTGAGGTTAACTCAAGGATCTTTTTTGAATTTGAACAACATTAATGGCTTCACTTGTTTAGACATTACCATGATGATTTGCAAAAAATTAAATATTAAAAAAATTTTGTATATGCAATTATTTGCTTTCTCACAGGAAATGAATGAATTAACAGAAAGCTTTATTTTCTGCTTTTCAGCATTCACAAGGTTTAATCAACATTCCCACATCCAAACCCCCTCCTCACCAAACCCAAATCCATTCAAACGCATTCAACCACTTCAGAATGGGAATCAGAGAAATAAACTGTACATGGATACCAAAATAAGAGAAAATACATTCCACAATGCACAATTGCACAACTGATGTGTATGCATACACCCTCTTCTTTCCCTGACATTAAAAACAAATATCAGTAACAAGAATTGCAACATAAGCCTGAATTATAGCAACTGCAGCAGTTACTGAACCCAATTTAAAGCACAAGGTCTTCAGCCTGTTCCCAGATAAGGTTTAGTTGAATGAACAATTTAGAGAGAATCTTTGATGAGAAATCATAAAAGGCCAACAGTTTATCTCGATCCTCTATGATTTCTCACAGGGATATCATAGTTTGGTTTTAATGATTTGAAGGCAGTCACCCATGAAACTGAGCATTCTTTCAATTGAGTAAAATTTCATGGTGAGAATCTTGCAAACGTTTCCCCAAGATTTAGAACAGAAAAATAACTCATAATGCAGACAAAATTCAATTTTCCTTGATGAACAGAAAAATAGCTTTTCTTGAATTGATTACCATAAAATCTTTTACAACAAAGTCGTCGGGACCTGTAAAATAGCTAATTTGCTTTTTTCCACTATCAAGTACTGTAACTCATTCAACATCGTGGCTATTGAGCAGGGGCCTAAAATGACTTCGTCGTGAACCATTATTCGTTATAACGAGATTCTTTGCACACCTTTATTATTTTTTCTTCGATCCCCAGGCGTGGATTTGAAACCGACGAAAAAGTCATCCTATTGGACAAAATACAGTACAGAAATTATGTGAGCTTTTCGGTGCGAAGCGCAGAGAGTGTGCTTTCAATTTTTGCTCTTCAGCAACCCCAACAAAAGCACAAGAAATCCTTCTTTTAAAAAAAAATTGAGAGAGGAAAGGTTCGTTGGTAAAAACGTGGTCCCTAAATCGTGGTACTCGAGTCGTGCAATCTATTCTTAGAACCGCCATTGCAATACATTATTTTTTTCCGTGTTGGCGCACCCGGAGTTCGGGGTACCACAGCTAGTACTTGACAGGGATCATTTTCTGTACTTCCGAAAGTTTCAGGAAGAAAGCCTTGGAAATGAACGTATGCTCAGTGATTAATTCTTATGGATGTGGGACGATATTCAAGGCCACGATCAAGAGTTAAAGCCAGTATTAAAGTTCAAATTACTTTTTTTTGAAAACATTTCTTTTTTAGTTGTGTCCGTCAGAACGAGAAGTTTTGTTCGTAGAGTAATTTATTTTCTTCAATTCCAAGGTTCCCCTGTTGAGTGGAAAATGCTTTCATAAAAGGGAATTTTTCCGGACCCCAGTTTCAAATTTTTCTGACCGACAATATAGAAAATTCAAATTGCACTCGAAGACAGAAAATGGTTCCCAAATCAAGCTCACATATTTTCTAAACTCACCGGTTATTTAAATGCCACCAAATCCATAAAAAAAAACTTTCGATTATCCAAAAAAAAACCGTGTATGCCCTTGTTTGGATGACAAAAATATCAGATAATCGAATACAGTACCAACACATACCGTACTTGCATTAGACAAATGTAAAAAAAAATCACGGATGTTCTGATATTATACGGTATTACCACCTTCTTTAAAAAAAAACCCATGTTTGTTGCGTTGGAAAGGTATTGAAATGAAATTGGACAAAGAGGTTCTCATCAAGATGAGAATCTGAAGCATTGCATGAATTTAAATCGGAATTCGGAGAAATGCATAGCGTTATAAAGAAAATATCCTCGGCAAAAATATTTTTCGAGCAAGGAAGGCTTTCGGATAGTATTATTGAATATGGTTGGTCTTACTAAGGTGAAAACAAACGAAAACTTGCATAACAAATTGAATAATGATGATCCTCGACAAATTCCTCTACAAATTAAAATAAAAATTTTGCTTCGACTTTCGCAAGCAATCTCATATTGGTTTTCACCTGAATAAATAACGACGCTCCGGTACCCGAAAAGCATTTTTCAATTTTCTGAGTAACGAAAAAACTTTTGCGATATTCTCATAGCTCGAACTTTCACGCCAACGTCACAAGAAAACACCAAATCATCAAGTTAATCCCCCGAAATGATTCAAGCACGTGGAATTTTGACAACAATAGTTTCTGACAAGGACGAACACAATATTCGTGACGCGGAGGAGGATTTTTGATCCACAAATCACTACTTTAAACCCCCAGGATTTTCCCTTGACACAATATTTTTCCATTCCACATTGGAGCTTTGTGATCTCATGGAATTCTGATTTTTTTTTTTTTATCACAGGAAAACATCCAAACTTTTGCACGGCCCAAGAATTCAAAACTTGTCCCAAACTGACGGCTGTCAAAACAGCAGGTAAGGGTGGCAGAGAATTTTGTAAAATTAGTTTCCAAAATATCGAACACATTGATACACTGATGCTCATCATTTTTTCAAACCCACCGAAGTCCACCGAAGATTCTTGAACTATTTCTTCCCGAGTTTTCATACCCCCTATGTGAAGCATAATCTAAACTTTTATACATTTGTAGGCTTTCTCGGAATGAAGAAAAATCCGAAATGAAACTGGCGATTTTTCAAAAATTAAATCGCATGAAAATGCCATGAGAAATTACCCACGGGGAAATTTGGGGCGTGATTTCTAGACAAACGACGTTGAAAAGCCTGATTTTTGTACGTGATCGTTTGCATAGCAGTTTTTCTCAATTTTATGACACGTGCTTTTTTCACAAAATGGTCAAAAATGAATGAAATAAAAAATACTTTTGTTTAGGCAACCCCCCACAAAAAAAAAAACTGCCCACGCGGGAAGAATCTCGTTTGAAGCAGCCAAGCCTATGGACGTGATCCCCTTTTGCTTGATTCAACCCAGCAATTTGAAGGAAGAAAATGCGTGCTTCTCGGCAACTGGAAAACACAGGGATTTTCGCCAAAAAATTTGAATAAATGTAGGCTAGATATCCTTTCATGACAAGAAATGATGGGATCCGAAGGTTGTATCACATGGTCACGCTTTCCTTTCACGCGTCGACAA
>CAJPEX010006794.1:0-11642 GCA_905338405.1 Notodromas monacha | reverse complement strand
TTGGGTGGGGAGGGGGTTTGGATGCGGGAGTCTTGGTTGTGCCTTGTGAATGCTGAAAAGCAGCAAATAAAGTGTTCTGTTCATTCATTCATTCATTCATTCATTCATACATGTGTGATTATGTACGTGAGGCAGAAGCTGAATTTGAAAGAGTTTTGACAACAAGAAGCATAAGAAACAGATTATTTTCATCTCTCTTGTTATTAGCTCAACTCATGCGTACTCAATAAATAATCACAAAAGCAAGCCAAATTCCAATTTTTTTTTAAAGCTGAATTAAAAGCAAGAAGTTGGTAACCAAGCTTGTGGCAATGAGTTGGTGTTTGTGCGAGAAATAAAAAAATTAGAAAATATTTCAACATTTTTTTTCTATAAAGATCAATAAAATATTGAGACAAATCATACCCAGTATAATTATTTGTGATTGAAAATACATTTCCATGTTTCTTGAAGATGAAAAGGCACCTGTTACTTGCTATTAAATGCAATATTGGTCCACCTGTGAGCGTGTATTAGATATTTGGTCATTTTCAAGTTGCTCATTGGAAAGCTACCTGGCCTCAATCAAATGTATTTATTTATTGCGACACTATGGAATCCAGATAACCATGGGATTGTTTTGTGAAAAATTGAATTGCCTTTATTTTCTTGACTTTGAAATTATTTTATTTATATTTTCCACAAAGCCATTGTTGTTTTAATTTGATATATGCCATGTGCAGAAAACTGGTTGATTGATTTTATCTGTTTGCAGAATTTGCTGTTGCTTTGTGAGAAGTTGCTTCAGTCAATTCTGTATCTGAATATGGTGAAATAATGCAGTCTCACTAAGAATGGCATGGAGGCACATTGCTCTTCATTCATTTTTATAAAATAGGATATACATTGCCCTACTTCTCTCATATACAATATAGAACTTTTAACATATATTGCCAGCAAGCTGCATAAATGCTCCTACACTTCTTTTCTCATCAAATCTGGTAATCAGCAATACTTCTGAGTGTGAGAAGAGTAAAAAAAATCACAAGCACCCCTTTGGAAACATGTTTTTGATCTGCAATTCACGCTTTCTGGCCAAACATCAAGAGGAAGGCCCTTAAAGAGTTTGTAATTAATTGGTAAAATTTACTCCTGCTTCCAAGTTGAGCATCCTTTCAACTCATTTACCTATAACAGGTCTAGGTCCACATGATCTTCAATATTACCTTCCTCTAATAAATCATTTTCCCCTGCAAAAATGCCAGTTTCCTCTCTGACTTTGTCTTGTAGATGTCCATCTGTACAGCTTAAAAAAAAAAGACAGAATCTAGGTAAAACCGAAAAATCTTCCTGTGGGTTGTGTGACTAACACCAACACCCCTCAAAATAAGTAAAGCCAAGCATTCATCATCCATCATCTGCTCACCCCATTGACTGAAAACCTGAAACAATTCAGCCAGAGGAAAAAACCCCTGGTTCTCCGTGGAGGGAATACAAATCCAAAAGATGAAGATAATATGTTCTAGTACCCTCCAAAAAAAACTGGGATGGAAGCTCTCAGGCACAAGCATGCCAGGATGCTGCTCCTTGAACACAGCAGCCAGACTCACAAACAAGGAGAGAAGAGCAGCTGGAAAAAAAAGAAAAATAATCATAAAAAGAAGGGGGAAAAATTACTAAAGCATAGATCCCGTTTCGGGCCTAATGACCCCGCATTTGTCAAAGCTGAAGCAGGAACCTGCTCAACTGCAGCGAGTTCTTGGGATGATGAACTGCTGCAAAAGAGGAGCCGGTGCGTGGCGGTGGGGGAAAGAAGAAGAAGAAGAAGAAAAAATAAATAAAAATAAGGATCCCAAGAATGAGTAGCAAAAGAAAAAAAAAAAGAAGCGGAAAAGAGGAGCCATCCAGATGAGGAGAAGAATAAAGCATAGCTATCAGACAAAAAAATAAAAATAAATAAAGCACTCTACAATGGGCGTGGTTTTTCTGGACTTCTCTCATATACAGCAGAAGAGGCTTCTGATGTGCGTGGGGGGTATTGATGGGGGTCTCTTCCCCGGAAGTTTTCCTCGCCCTTTCCTTCCTCTTCTGGGTTGTGTGATTCATTCCCCACCCCACCCCAACATGAGGCCCACTCACTTTTTGCTTCCGTGGTCAGTGTGTGTGTGTGACTTGACCTCTCTTGTTATTGCAGCAGCAGCGAGGAGATGTGATCCCCTATTGCTGACCTGATGATCGCTTGGTATATATATATTTTTTTGTTGCGGGTATATAGAGGATCTGGCTGTTTGTGAGGGGGATCTTTCGCAATTCTGCGGTGGCGAATTTTGGCGGATTATGATGATCACTGCATATATGTTTCGTTTTAGTAGAGGAATTTTTCAAATGCTTAGTGGACGGAAGTAAAATTGCTTTGCGAAGAATCTCATTTCAAAATAAGTATGTTTGTAATGAATCATCATTTTGTTTATGACGAGTTCTTTTTCCGCCCGAATTTTAGCAACAAAAATATTTGTATCATGGTGCACTTTTTCCAAGTACAGTATACCATTTTTTCAGGTTTCCAATATTTTTTATTTTAATAAGATACAGCAAAGTCTTGATGCAATAAAGCCATTGAAACTAGGAATAGGGTTTCAATATAATTTTTTTTTAATAAATTCAAATAACATTTTATATAGTAGCAATGGGACAGGGACATTTAAAAACACTTTTCTAAGCAATAAGTTGTCAACAAATAATATTTAATATGTCCTACAACAGGTTGATAGTATTGCTCTCTGCTGTGTTTGATGCTCTGGAACGTTAGGTAATTTCCTGCCTAGCAACTTGCTGCTCTGAAGCAGACAAGGTCATTATGTGTTTGCTTACATTGTCTGGCTTGCGGTCATTTCCCCAGTCCCCTTTCAAGCATCCTTGTTTTGGTTGCGCAGTCGTGTCTGGTTTTACTCAAGTCTATAAAGGTACCACAGAGTGTATGTATTTATATTCATTGTTGGTCTGAAGTTGGTTAAGGTAGTATCTCATAAACACGTATCATACTCTACAACAAGAAGTTTTTTCACTTGAATGCCCTGGCTGTAAGAACTAAATCTTCTTGTTGGAACGTTGTCCTAGAGAGTCTACGTACTTTAGATTAATCAAGTTCCAAGGAAAGACATTTTCTTGCAACCAAAAGTGTCTCTTGTTAAGTCTCCCAAGGAAATTAGGATAACATAGTCATTATAATGAGCTTTACTGGTTCTACTGTATTGGAGACATTTTTAGGTACAAAAATTTTGAAAGTCCAGTTGTGTACTTGAAAATATATACAGTAAGTGATCTATTATACTGTTTGAAATATTGTAAGACATGCAGCGTTAGAATATTCAACTTTTAAATTCGAGCAGGGTACAATAATAGGGAGCACTGTAAAATATTTCAAATATTTTTGTTCACTCCAATTCAATCTGGTTCCTCAAAATTAAGAACTGCAGTCAGGAGAATTGTGAAATATTACTCTGTTTAATTATGCTCATTTAAAAACAAAATTTCAATAAGAAAAGTGCAAGACTGACAATAAAGCATAGGAACCAAGGTTTTTTGCATATGATGCAGTAAAATCTTTCTGGAAAATCAATTTCAACAAGCTCTTACAAAAAAAATAATCTCAAATGTCCCTGTAATTGAATCCAATTTTATTTTAGTTATGTTATAGCACAGTATTCATGAAAACAAGTTTGTTTTGGTCTTTTTTTCAGAGCTTGTGCTTCATTCAATTATTGGGATTTACTTTTACAGTCATGCATTTCCTCTTTTTGATTATCATCCTCACTGTTTTTGTGGTAAGCATAAAAACACAAGTACTTGCTGGTGTCTGCGGTTTCCTTAAGACAGTTTTAAATGGCATTCCGAAAAGAAAATTCAGAATTTTTGGAGCATTTTGCAGTAAATTTGTGCTTTGCTCGGGGACTCACGTGTATTAATTTCAATGCGTCTCGATTATTCTATTTAGTTGGAATGAGGGAAACATGGAGAGGCATTTTTTCGAAAATATTTAAGCACTTTCCTCGCATCCGTCAAGTGCCAATAATCTATAATATGCTCCGGTATTTTGTGTGCTAATTTTTTTTTGTCTTGGACTCATTAACACGTCGCAGGAAGTGATCAGGAACGCAGTGGCAAATGAACGACTTCTCTTCGGAGATGAAGAAATAAAAAAATAATGACGTTAAAAAGGAAAGAAGAACCAGGGTTCGGAATGTCGACAGAGCGATGATGCGTGATTCCCGTCACTCACATAATTCGACGGCGTCGCGTTTCATCCCAAGAATGTCCTCTTCTTGTCTCGTTAAAAAATATATAGTCGAAGATGAACAGAGTCTTTCTATTTTTCTTCATTATATTCTTTTCTCTCTGTCTCAATTTTTGTTTCTCAACTATTCTTCGTTTTCCTTAATATATTATAGACTCGCGGAATAAACCGTTGCTTAAACGATACCGAATTTGTATTCATTTTATTTCATGAGCAACGGATTTATTTATTTTTTAAAGAGTGAGCATGGTTGAGTAGCCATGCGACACTGCAATTTTCGCACCTGGAAAAAGGCGGCAAGAAAATGAATCCCTACAGGGGTTTTCATAAGATGCCCAGGTTGCTTATTTTCCCCTTGAACAGAGCTTAAATGCGCTCGTTCATCAGTTCTGCCTGGAGAACTAGTTTCAGTGGTGGGATGAGATTTTCTGTCCATCCTGACAAACCTGTCCTCTTATTCCTGTATCAATGGCCTTTATATGAAACAATTCACTGTGGAGAGAATGTTGCTGTACAGAGAAACTTTATTTCACTGCTTCATGTGGACATTTTTCTTTAGATGTGCAGATTATTTTTTTAAAGCAAAACAATGCATGTGTTGGAGTTGTGTCATTGGTTGAAAGACAGGAATTACAACAGCATATAACAAAAAATTAAAATACTTTGCAATATCCATGTAGATAATGCAGGAAACCTTAATTTGATCCATTCTCTATATAATATAGCCATATAATATAAAATGTACTGTATTTACTCAAGTACCATGTGCACCTTTTTTCTCAAATTTCAGAAGAAAAAAAGGGGTGCGCATCATAAGTGGGTACAAAATTTTCAAGAAGTTTTAGGAAGTTGTATGCTAATTATACTTGATTATAATTGAGAAATTGAGAAATTTGTGACAAATGTACCAAGAAAACTTTTTTTACTGAAAAATTTGAAAATTGATCAGATTCATGTTTCAATTCACATCAAAAGTCAAATTTTTTGTTTTCATTTCTGAAATTTTGCGGTTTTAGAGTCCCTAAAAATGGGGTGCAAGTCTTACTTGAGGATACAATTTTAGCCAAATTTTGAACTGAAAAACCCCTGTGCGCGCCTTACTTGAGGGTGCGGGGTACTCTAGTAAATGCAGAATTACATGGTTGGACCTTGCTAAATCAGCCATCAATAACTGGGAAACTGTCCACAAGGTCAAATTCAAATTTAGTCTCATCAGTCTGAAGAACATTGTCCCTTTGGAAGTTTAGAACATTATTATATAACATAAACCCCCCTAACTCAAAGAATGCATCATTCATTATCTCAAGAAAAAATTAATGGCACAATCTTAGCTCTCAGAAAAGCTGGGCAATGAAAATAACCAGGACATTTAATAAGAATTTTGAATTAAAAGTTTGAACTACTATGTATATTTCAATTATTACTACTTTAGTTCATGAATGTAAAATACTGGGATTTTGTGTGTGAAAATAATGCAGCTCCCTCTAATAATTTATCATCCATCATTACAATAAGACTGATTTCAACTTTCACAAAAGCAGGGTTTGTAAAATAACCATATACAGGTCATACCTTGCAATTTGACCATCCTGAAATTTGACAGTCAAATTTGCTGGCAAGGTCAACTCTCAATTCAACCTCTGCCTTGCAAATTTGGCCTGTGGAGAGACATGCAACCTCAAATGCCTTGCAGAAAATATGCCATTTGACGTTGTCTTGCAATTTGACCACTTTGCAATTCAACCCTAGTCCACCAACAGATTAGGGTCAAATTGCAAGACAACGTCAAATGGCATATTTTCTGCATGGCATTTGAGGTTTCATGTCTCTTGCAATTTGCAATTTGGTGGTACCTTGCAATTTGACCCTAATCTGTTCATGGACTAGGGTTGAATTGCAAAGTGTTCAAATTGCAAGACAGCGTCAAATGGAATATTTTCTGCATGGCATTTGAGGTTTCATGTCTCTTGCAATTTGAAATTTGGTGGTACCCTGCAATTTGACCCTAATCTGTTTATGGACTAGGGTTGAATTGCAAAGTGGTCAAATTGCAAGACAGCGTCAAATGGCATATTTTCTGCATGGCATTTGAGGTTTCATATCTATTGCAATTTGACCACTTTCATATTTTCTGGCATATTTTCTGCATGGCATTTGAGGTTTCATGTCTCTTGCAATTTGACCACTTTGCAATTTAATCCTAGTCCACCAACAGATTAGGGTCAAATTGCAAGGTACCACCTGTACCTGATCTTATTAATACTTCTCCCAGCAAAAAGAAAAATATTGACTCTTATACCCGTCCACCTTCTTAGTAATTACAGTAGTGCACACAAAAAAAAAGAGCCTTTTTCATTGAGCACAGGATATAGTTCACACTTCATGGTCCGTTATATCAAAACAAAACAAAAATCATCATATAAATTCATCTGGTCTTAACTTGAGAAAAAAAACGCACGGTAAGGAAATTAACCCAGTACAGTATTACAACTACAGTATAACAGAACCAACACTTCCCTCATGCCCTGTCCATATTCTTACTAGAGTTTTCGGACTCAATATCCCGAAGCGCTAGTCGATGCCTATTATATTTGACTCGCCGGATCCTCCTGAACATCTTTTTCCATTTGCGGTTGCCGTTGAAACAGGGCATTTGTTGCATTAGCTCGCAATCAGTCAATGTGGAGAACAAAACGAAGAAGTAAAACAAGAATAAGTTTTAGGGTATTTTCCTTGTGTGTGGGTGTGTGTGTGTGTCAGAAGCGCAACAGAGCAGAATAATAAAGGCGAGGAAGAAAATTCCGCAAGCGGCCGCAAATAACACACGGAAAACGCGATCTTCTCTCCCCGCAAAACGCAACACATACACACACGACTCGCTGACAAGCCCGTGATGGATGACTGGATCAAAAATTGAGGGTATCGTCCAGGCTATATAATGTTCACATGTATATATACAAAGAAGAATGAGAACCCCAACTGGTTCTGTGTGTGTGTGTGTGTGTTTTTGGGGGAGAGAAATGGGAGGATTTTATTGGCAATTTTCGAGCCTCGAGTGATGGAACCGTGGGCCGACTTTGGGGGTTTTTTTGATTGGGTACTGGGTTTTGGGGTACTTGGGACAGCTCGGAGCGGCCCTCGTTTGCATGATTGGACTTGACAGCTTGATCCCGGGTCCTCAGTTTGGCAAGGCTTTAATTATTTCTTCTCGCTGCGCCTATACGGAATCAACCCGGCCCTAATCACAATCAGAAAATATCTACATGCATTACATGAAAAAAAATAATGAGACAATCTTCTCAAGTAATGAATTGAAGCACAATTCCCAGGGGTGGTGTATTACACACAGTAATAATGCAGCAATTCAGAATACACACGGCTTTCTGAATCAATCAGCATCCCATTCATGATACAATAAGTTGAGTTTCAAGGGATCAGCAAAAAAATATTGACTTAGGGAGGTTTTGACTTGGGAAGGTTTGGGCTGCAAAACAAATCCCATTTTGTTCTGGAAAACATACAAGAATTTCCCAAATTTTAAACGGTGATGTTCTTGGGCTTAAATTGATTCTTAAATGAGTTTAAAGGATGCTGAACTTGGAGGCAGAGGTTCATTTGCCCAGTTGAGTCTTTCACTTCCTTTCAAAAAGCAACAATTTTTGTTTTTATTGATTTTTGCTTCTGTGTGTCAAGAAAAAAAATAGCCAACAGGCCACAGGAAATTTGACTTATGGAAATTTGAGGGGAAAAGCCTTCTGCTTAGGGAGGATTTGAATGTATTGTTTCTGAGAGGATTCAGACAGAGACCTGAAAAAAATTTGAGTGTACTGTATTTTTCCAAGTTGAAAAGATATCAAAATTCTCACAAAGAACATCTGCTTGAACTAATCACCTTCTCAGCAGTCATTCACATCAGTCAACAAAATCTGCTTTAATACATCCACTTTCCCTAGCCTAAAGCAACATTTATTATGTTTGCAATTGGAAAAATAAATTATATCAGCCCACCTCATTTTTGTTGGGGGTTTTAATGATGTCAAAAATATTAAAGTCTTTGTTTTGCAATTTTTGGGAAGCTGAAATTTCCAGGTATAAGAAAAAAAATGTCCAAGTTTATAAAAAGTTGCTGAACTAATATTTCTTGATTGACCTGCCCCCCCCCCCCCCATTTTTTTAACCACATTATCCCTTTTTATGTAAAAGAAGGTATGTTTCTATTTCTGTGAAATACAATCCTTGAGTTAACCTTTTAATAGTTGCAGGAATGCATTCTAACATGAGACAAACCAATTTTGAATTATGAGTACAGTATCTGAGTTTTATACGCGCCAAAAAAAAGTGTTTCTGCAAAAAATGTTCTTTATGCATGAGATACATGTACATTAAAATACCCCATTTTTCAGTATAGATTCACAGAAAATATGAGCACATGGTACTCAAATAAAATACAGGGTTGTAAATAATCCTGAAACTCTTTCAAATCATTCCTTTTGCTAATCTGTACCGTTTCCTCCAGTGACAATAAAATCATTCAGGATTTCACTTGTCTCCGTTTTTGCTCTCTCTCTCTGCTTGATGAAATTTGCACCCATCACCCAGATAACGCAAGACTATTCATTACGTCTCCCACCGCACATCTCCCCCTTTTTTTTTCTTCTCATCAGTTCAGTGGCAACACTGGAGCGAAAACAGGAGCACGTTATATTTCTAAGGTTGGGAAAAAAGGCTCGGGAAAGCGTATAGCTTTTTTAAAATTGGGCAGCCATAACAGGGCCGTGAGTTTTTCCCTCCATGCCGTCAATTTTCCCACCCAAACCCAGGGGGAGAAAGAGAATACAATTATCCCCCAACTACCGGTTACGCATCCGGGCGAATCGGTTGTCAATCCGCGCCATGATTGAGCCATCACTTGTCAGTTGCCCCGGGGGGGGGGGGAGAAGAAAAGAAAAAAAAGGGGGGGTGGAATTAAAAGCCAAGAGCTCGCATGACTATTTTGGAAGGAAGAAGCGTCATATACATTTTACGGATATACGAGAAGAAAAAAAAAACATTGGCCAAAAAATATATATATATTATATTTATTTATTTATTAAAAAAAAAAAAAAGAACATAGAACAGAACAAACCTCGGCTGCGTGCTGGGAAATTGGAGCCAGTGATAACTTGCTGCGGGGGCTGCTGCTGAGTGGGGGTTTACACCTGTCCAGCCACATCAACTTCCACACTGTATATATACATACCTTCCATCTTCTCTCTTTCTTGCATTTCATTTCTTTCTCTCTCCCCCCCCCCCTCTTTGCTCAATTTTATTACTTTATTCCATGTCATTTCAGGCGGGATTTTCCCCCCCACTCCCTGCGTTTATGTCACTTGAAACCCTGCGTGACTCTGGCACGCAGTCTTAATTTTTGCCAGAATCGAATCCCTAGGCATCACAGCTGCGCAGGAATTGTTGAGGATGAGATTTGAAAGCATGAAGCGTGTCTCTGTCAATGTGACTAGTTTGAGGGAATTTTAAAATATTTCTAGCACATGTTTCTTATATACTGTATTTACTTGAGTACCATGCACCCTCAAGTAAGGTACGCAGAGGGGTTTTTGAGTTGGGAATTTTGCTAAAATCTTATCCCCAAGTAAGACGCGCACCCCAATTTTTAGTGAATCTGAAACCACAAAATTTTGCCAATGAAAACTGAAAAATTGACTTTAGGCATGAATTGAACAAAAATCTCATCAATTTTTGACTTTTTCTGTAAAAAAAATGTTGTCTTGTTAAATTTTCTCAAAATATCTCCATTATAATCAAGTATAATGCATACATAACTTCCTAAAACTTCTTGAAAATGTTGTACCTGCTTATGAAACACACCCCTTTTTTTCTTCTGAAATTTGGGAAAAAAATGTGCACATGGTACTTGAGTAAATACGGTATATATATAGTCATATCTTGCAAAAAATGCATGCTGTGTATCCTCATTAAATCACTCAATGAGGTGCCCCATTGAATGAGTGTTTTATGTCAAACATGGAAGGCATGCAGATGTTACTCTCTCTCTACAAAAAAAGAAAATTCAAGAGACAGGACAAAATTGTTGAAGAGAGAATGTCCATAACCCTTATGAAATGAGAAGATAACTCTATATGGGACTTCAAAAAAAATTCCTTATACAGAGAAAATGTTTGTGGACAAGATTGTTGTAGAAAGAGTCCCACCTGTACTACTATAGTGGGTGCACATGATGCAGACATGATCACTTCTTCTGACTATATGTCCATATGCTGGATCACATTTTTTTGCATAGACTTCAATGGTAACATTTTAATTACCTCTCAAGTTTAGCTAAAAGAAATTGGAAAAGTGCTCAAAAACATTAAAAAAACGTTTTTCTCAACTTTGCATGAGGTCCAGGAAATAATAGCTGCACCAAAGAAAATCACACATAAGCCGCTGCTTGGCAAGAAAAGCAGTTCAACAGGCAACAAGCAAGCACACATACTATACAATGCATAGTTGATGGAAAAATGATAAAAGGAGAAGCATAAATCAGTTCATTTTTCAAAATGAATTGGGCTACATTTGCTGTAAAATTAGTGCTGACATCATATTTTGGGTAGTTCAGGGTGTACCTTGAAATTTCACCATAATCCATTGCCAAGCTAGGGTCAAATTGCAAATTGGTTAAATTGTGAGACACTCCATCAAATTCAAAATATAAATACAAAAATGCAGCAAAAAAATGGAAAAAGCCTGTCAAATTGTTGGGTGAGGGTCAAATTGCAAGTTTACCTCCCTGCAAATTTGACCATCAAATTGTTTGCTGATGGTCAAATTGCGGAATGTTGAATTGCAAAGTACTACCTGTAGCTATATTTGTTCAAGATAGTTTTTACCAAACTGGCCAATTTTCTTTCTGGAAATTTTGGCAAAGAGTCTATATATCTCAAAACATTGCCTGGATTCCATCAGGGCATATTTTTAAATTTTAAAGAGTCTATTAGTCAAATTGTCCACGGGTTTGGGCATGTACTTATTTTGGTTCCACTTTACATCCCTGCAAAAGTGTTGCTACTTGGTAGAGCATTATAAAGATTTTAACCATAAAAAAATTAGGAATCCCTCACCCACAGAGCTTCATTTAAAGAAAATTAAATATTATTTCAATTATTTAGATATGGGGTTTGATGAGACCCATTATTAAAATCTTGTCTTTTTAAAAGATATTTTAGACTTATCAAAATAATTTCACCAAGCCATCACCTTTATTTTTCCTCAATTCCAAATTCAACTCAGCTCGTGATCTTTCTTTCAAGATTACAAGATTTAAAAAGATTGTCTCTCTTTTTTCTTTCTTTCTTTCTTGGAGTGCGGC
>CAJPEX010006793.1:0-11644 GCA_905338405.1 Notodromas monacha | reverse complement strand
ATGCAACCCCTGCCAGGTGGGGGAGGGCAAAGTCGGATTTTTTCTGGGGATAATGAAATGCTGGGAAAGTCCTGAGTAGGACTTTTTCCATATTGACCTCCAATCTGGGCTCCTGGCTTTCAAGCTTAAATTTAATCTTTGAATGGGGAAACAACACAAGACCAGGGGAAAAAGGGAGCCTTGAAATTTTCATTTTTTCATTTTCAGGGGAAATTTTTCTGTGGATAATTTAAAAAATGGCAGGATTTTTCCCGACTTTGCCCACCACACACTGTTGGGGTTTTTTGAATTCTACTCTGGAGTGCCACCAAAATCTGCAAAAAAAGTCCGACTTAGCCGCAGAAGGGTTAAGAGTTGAGTTCTAACAAACCGGATTTCCCATAAGAAAGCCAGCCCAAGATGATATCCCTGTATTTGAGTGAACACCAGCATCCAATAGAAACCTGTAAAATTTTGAGGAGAGCAAAGTTGTTGGGTTGCGCTGGGGCTACTTTGTAGCCCCTTGTAGCGTATTTGCGGAGGATTCTAAAAACTGGTGCAAGGCACCAAGAGGTACAAAAAGGCAGGACGGAAGCTCCCGCTNAATTTTTGTTATTATTCTCTTCACGAAAGGTTGGCTTGAAGAACACTGGTACACATTTGTACTTTTCAGTTATTTGTTCTTGCCACCCTCCGCGAGGGGTGAGTCCCCGCGAGAGTTGTCGCTCCCGCGAGGTTCAAGTGGGTTCTGAGGCTGGGGGGATCCTTACGGGGGAAGTGGTTCAATATTCGCAGTGAAGGGAATTTGGTTAGGGTGTAGTAACATGAGGCATCATTTCAGATGAAAACCAGCCCAAAGAAGAGAAAAGCCGCCAGAGTGGAAGAAAATAAAGCTGTCACACTTTGGGCATTCAAAAAGTAAAAATCCCCTAATTTTAGGTGCTATAAAATAATTTGTATATGTTTCTCAGTAAAAAACCAGTATGGAAACATTTTAGTAATTTCTCTTGAACAGCTTGAGTCATGATGTTTTTAAAATTATTGAATAAAAGCTTATCAGATTCTGCTGACTTTTCTCGCGTTTATTTTTTGGTCACTTTAATTTGACCTGATCCACGCGCATTTGGCAAATAATGATCCCATGGAGATAAATTCGCCTTTTGTTTTTTATAACGCGGGTCGACGGGTTCCTTTTCAAAGGTGTGTCGTGGTACAGTAACGTACACGTGATTTCCGATGCTTCAGAAACATTCATTTACTTTTCATTAACCTGCAAGATTTTTCCTTGTTCACAGTGCTCATTTTCAAGTTGAAGGATGATGGAGATTTTTTCAACATTTCCTTGGAAGTGTTCAGGTCGGAGATGGCGCCAAAATTAGAATTATTCCGCGGCGGCGGAAATTCAGCCGCATTTATTTTGCAAATTTAGTATAAAAAAACACAAATATTTCTTCTAAAATTTTTAGTCAACTTCCGTTGATTGAAAAACCGAGGAAATTTGCAATTGGTCACAGAAATCAATACGAGACAAAAATATTTCGAGGGCTTGAATATAATCCCTTCTTGGAAATTTACCATCAGCACTGTATTCGGGAGAGAACTGATGTAAATTACTGATCATCATCTGAATATTTTTTCTTAATCTTTACGTTCTTAAGATCATACGTGTAATAGCTCCACTTCAAATTTGAAATGAATTCGCATAATAAGAGGTTAGGAGCACATCTCGGAAGAAGAGCGGTTCTCGTTATATGGGCGACATTTGCATTTTGAAACTTCGGCCCTGGAATGTTAATCAGGCCACTGTACTGAACTATACTTCGAAATAATAACAGAATCACACGGGAAAGTTTCTTACTTCCTTCCAATTTTATAATGGGATACAAGATTTCCCATTTTGATGGTATTGGTGTATCATGTGGAATGGAATGGAAACCAGCTGGACAGCATACGTATTTGAGTGACATCTAGAGCAAGAATTGGGAAAATTTATAATCCGTGAGCGGGCGGGAAAAACTGCGTACTGGTCAAAAACGTGAGTGATATTACTATGGTTATGTTGATAATTTTGAAGAGCATTCCTTTCAGCAGTACAGTACTTAGTTAAAGATTGCACTTAGTTTTTCTTTGCCCTCAGTGAATACCGTGCATGTGCTTGATATGATATTACAGAGTTCTCAGGAGTTCTCTGTGACATTCTGCTAATTGCAGTTGTATTGAAGCGTTCAGTTTACCCGTTGTTTGCTAATTCTGTCTGGTTCTCATTCTCGAATTTAATATAGGCGAATTCTCTGATGGGTAGTTTGTACTGTATTATTATCTTGATGCAATCTTTTATGCTTAGTTTTCCTGTGTTCAGTTTTCTGTGGAATTTGTTGTATGGGTGATTTGTCCAGTTGTCTTGGCTTCTAATTCAGAAAAAAGCTGTTTTCTGACACTCACTTTACCCACACACTTAGTGAAATATGCATACTTTCCCAGAATCTTTAGTTTCATCTTCAACTTAGTATAGTGGTGCAGTGTTCAGGTTTTCTTAATTTTAAGGACCAACAAAGAAATAATAGCGTATTGATGATGAAAATCAATACACCACCACCCAAAAAATATAGAAACTTGACTTCAACCCATGGACGGTGGCCTCCTTTCCATCCCAGGGCAAAGTTGGACTTTTTCCTGATGGGTGTGCATTATATTTTTTCACAAGGTTATATGCAACCCCTGCCAGGTGGGGGAGGGCAAAGTCGGATTTTTTCTGGGGATAATGAAATGCTGGGAAAGTCCTGAGTAGGACTTTTTCCATATTGACCTGCAATCTGGGCTCCTGGCTTTCAAGCTTGAATTTAATCTTTGAATGGGGAAACAACACAAGACCAGGGGAAAAAGGGAGCCTTGAAGTTTTCATTTTTTTCATTTTCAGGTGAAATTTTTCTGTGGATAATTTAAAAAATGCCAGGATTTTTCCCGACTTTGCCCTCCACACACTGTTGGGGTTTTTTCAAATTATACTCTGGAGTGCCACCAAAATCTGTGAAAAAAAGTCCAACTTAGCCGCAGAAGAGTTAAGAGTTGAGTTCTGAAAAACCAGATTTCCCATAAGAACCAGCCCAAGATGATATCCCTGTATTTGAGTGAACACCAGCATCCAATAGAAACCTGTAAAATTTTGAGGAGAGCAAAGTTGTTGGGTTGCGCTGGGGCTACTTTGTAGCCCCTTGTAGCGTATTTGCGGAGGATTCTAAAAACTGGTGCAAGGCACCAAGAGGTACAAAAAGGCAGGACGGAAGCTCCCGCTACCTTCCGCCAAATTCCACCTGCTGCAGAAACTTGTTCTGAAAGTTGTCTGAACCAAAGTTGTAGAGGAAGCCAGCAATGACCAGTATGGTCACTTGCTGACTTCATCTTGTGAAAGAAGCATCTCCCTAGGAGTTCCCAGTTGCGATAACTGTTGTTCTGATTTGATTTCTGATCTGTTGTTGTATTTGTGAGTTTTCTGTGAAGTGTTTGTATTATTTGCCTGACTGTTGTTAGAGCATTGATAGTACAACTTGAAGTGTTCTTGGGACTCCTGTACGGAGGATCCGGCCTCGTAAAGGCTGATTGCCCTGTTGATTCATTTCATAAAATCTTTGTGTTTCCAGCACCACAAAAGTCAATGCAGCACTTTTTTCAATTGCTTTAAAACTGGTGAGGATGATTTATCAAGAAAAAAAGATTGATTGAAAGAAGGAAAATATTTGTTGTATTCACTGAATCACAAACCAATGAATATTGCATGAATATTGATAGTTAATCTGTCTTCCTTTTCATCTAAGAAGTGTTATGCTTCTTATTTTCATCTGCAGCTTATTTAACTTCAAACTAGGGTGATTCCAAGAAACAAAGAATGCAGCACTAAACCCTTGTTTAGCAAAGCTGGGATGTATTTTTAAAAATTGTGCCCATGAACATTGAAAATTTAGAAAATAAAATTTTAGAACCAGGTCTAAGTTGGGAAAAAGTCTGGAAAATTTATTGATCCTGCTGCAGGAAATTTTGTCTGAAAATATCCTTGCTGATGGAATTTTTCATGCATTCTGCGCAAAATCAAAGGTTGCACCACAATCCCAAATGAGTGTGTAACAGGAGGTTTGGATTAAGAGAGTAAAACATGGCAATTGGTTGGTGTGCAACTGACCTGAGGGATTTGAAATCCCAGGAAATTAGCTGAACTTGTACTTTCCTGTTCACAAGTATAACTTGGAACAATCTCAAATTTATTCTTTGGGATATTAAAACGCAGCAATTGGTTGGTGTGCAACTGACCTGAGGGATTTGAAATCCCAGGAAATTAGCTGAACTTGTACTTTCCTGTTCACAAGTATAACTTGGAACAATCTCAAATTTATTCTTTGGGATATGCACGTTTTGTGGAAAAGCCAAAAGTTTGTAAACTGCTGAAGACGTCTGTCTGGCATGGTCTCCTTCAGAAAATGGTCTGATCTGTATTTTTGGAACCTCAAGTCCCATTTATGCATGTGCAAATAATTGGCAGAACCTAGTGAGATTGACCAGAAGGGCGGTTGCTGGTGGGGTTAACAAGGTACCCAATAAATCAGTGCCCTTTTGGTCTTTAAGAAAGTTTTTTCCCAAATTGTTAGGCATAATCCGGTCTGTTTCTGCGCATTTCCCACAAAGCGGGAAGTGCGCAATCCTATGGAAGAGTTTTGAAGGAGGAGAGAAAGATCCCTTTTTCTATTTTTTCTTTGAATCAGGTTATACGAAACCCAATTTACTGGGCTCCCACCCATTTGGGGTTTTGTTTTTACCCCACCTTTGAGTAATGTGAGGAGAGAAATTTTTCTCAAACTCCTCCTGCCAAAACAGAGTTTTGGAGTTGGGTTTTATGACCTGGCTTCTGTGATGTTTTATAACCCTGGCGACAGCAAATTTATTGTCCACCTTTGAGTAATGTGAGGAGAGAAATTTTTCTCAAACTCCTCCTGCCAAAACAGAGTTTTGGAGTTGGGTTTTATGACCTGGCTTCTGTGATGTTTTATAACCCTGGCGACAGCAAATTTATTGTCTGTTGCCGTTTTTGGCAGTTATGTGAGCTCACATGAGCTCACCCTTTGTGTTGCTGAGCCTTTAGTCTGCAACAACAAGTAAAACTTTTGATGGTGGCATATCAAATTCCATCCTGCAGCAGTGCCAGAGAACTTTTGCACCAAACTTGCACATTTTGTTTGGACCAAAGGTCACCAAATGCAACTTGGCTGAACAACCAAAGTCTAGAAATATCTGAGAAAGTTAAATCCATTGCGTTGGAAATCCCTCAATGGTAATCCTACAACAGGAATATGAAAAAATTCCCTACAGCATTAAAGGATTTTTTTCAGGAAATTTTTCTGGCAGAAAAAAAAACATTTGGGCTTTTCAAAACTTTGGTTCTGCTGATCACATGAGTTTTTTTTTTTTTTTACCTTGCGGCAAAAATTGTGAAAATAAATTCCAGTATCACTGCCAAAGGGTTAAAGTGATATTTTTCAGGAACTTATGTTTAAGAAAGTTTCCAACTTGTCCCTGAAGATGGCTGAGTGCTGGATTGAAGATTAATTTCAAATTTGTCTTCAAGTTTTCTTTGTTACTCTTCTCTTTCTGTGAGCTGAACACATTTTGCTCACAAGATATTTCCCAGCGCTCAGTTATACCCGGCGCTCAGTTGGGAACCGCCGAGTTCTTCCGGCCTCTCTCTCTCAAAAAGACGTGTTATGGAGGTCATACATGCATGTACAAGAAAGAAGAATGCGAGGGGCCAGTGTCTTGATCTTTCCTTCTTTTTTTCTTTTTTTTTCCTTCTGACTTTCCGCCCTCTCCCCCCCTCTTCGAGATTGCGCGACAAATGCAAATGCTCCCTTTATATTTCGTTATCCTCTCCGTCGACACTGCCGGGACACGGGGCAAGCAGCAGAAGAAGCAGCAGCAGCATCAGCCACACACACACACACACGGGGGGACCCCGGGGTTTTCGGGATCCGCTCTGGCATCGTGCCCGGGGTCTGAAAAGCGCTGGGATGTTGGGTCGAGAAGGAACCCCAGGAAAAAACGCGGACAGGAGGGGGTTTCGGGAGCCCGTGCCAAGCAGATACATTTGATCTATTTTCAGTGCCTCGCGAGCATCCGTCGTGTCTTCAAGCAGCAGTGATTTCCTCAAAACCTTCCTTATATATATATTCTTCATCCCTCCCCCCCCCCCCCAAAACCACTATATACAATTATAACCACCACCACTATACGACATTCTCGGTATCATAAGTTTGAGTCGTAATTTCTCCGCAAATGATCTGGAAACTGATTTCATTGCTATAAGATTTCCTAAACCCCCCGAACCCTGAAAATGGGGCCCAAGAGTTTATCCGATTTTGTGGTTCGCTTTATTTTTATTTATTTTTTATTTTTTGCAACCTGCGCACTGCTGTTGTTGCGTCGTATGATGATGACAGGTATATTCGCTTGGTATATAATAACGCTGTTTCTTCATTGAATGTCTATTTTAAACTTGACAAAAGGAAACACTTTGTTCATTTCAGTGCGAAATCATATACTGTATAGGTTCTGTATAATTTTATTGGAACGTGAATTTCACTTTCGCGCAGTTGATTTCAAAATGTCCGACGTACGTATTTACGGCGATTGCAAATTTCGATTTGAAATACGAGCCGTTTGTCACGTGTTCTTCAAAATTTGCGCCCCGATTAGAGGAAAAAAAAGTGGAGTACTGTACAGTATAATTTACTTGATTATGCGTCTATAATAGTTGAATATGTCTTCCGAAATTAGTGGTGTTTTCAGTTACTTGAATGAGTTGCATTCGATGTGGCTCAGTGATGTGGGCTTTTTTTTAGAGAGAAATTTCTTAGGGATCAGAGGCCATTTCTGCTCCACAAAAACTTCAAAGATTCCTTTAAATACAAAAAAAAATATCCCCAAGTCCACGAAAATCATTTGTGATATGTCTCATTTTGATGCCCAGAAAATTGAAGGGGTCTTTTTCAAAGTTGCCAGCGGAAAAATTTGTATTGTACTATTCAATGGAAGAAACAGGAAATGTGTTCCAAAATGGACTATGAATGTTGGTTATTTCGAATGGAAGAAAAAAAATCAAATCATTCGTGATTTCAATAAATGCATGTACGTTTTCTGGGAAAGATAAGTGAAAAAAAATATGTTTTTAGTGAAATGCAACACAACAGTCGTCTTTCTTCAAGTGCTAGTATTTATTACATGCTTTTCAAAAAATTTATTTTCAATTTTTAAAAAATGAAGAAGAACGTCGCCAGTATTACATTCCATCCCAAGGACTTTTTTTTTGTAAGGAATTCACAAAGTTTTGAGGCAGAAAGAGGGAAATTTCCAAAGCTGATGACTAGTGTTAACTGATAGCTGTCAAACATATTGGTCCTGATTAATTTGGATAAAGAAAATATGGCTTCTTGCTAATTTTGAAGCAGATTATAGTCGCGAAATCATTGAGTACTTCAGAGAATAAGAATAAAGCTGAATTTAATTTGGCTGCTTTTCTTAATTGCTTCAGTTGCGGAAAGTTTTATCTTGCCAACTTAAGAATCAGGAAAAGCTCTTAGAAGTGGTTTTATGTTTGGACCGGAATCAGATTTCACACATATTTTTTTCAGGGAAAGAATGTTTGAAAGAGCCAATCCATTGGTTGAGATCTGAGGGATATTCAACAACCCTCATGAAAGAAATTTGTGTTTTAATGTAGATGTATAACAATGCAAGAAAAGACTTTCACAACTGGAAACTGAGTAAAATTTTCATTGTGCATTCTTAATCAAATGAAGGGAAATTCTTTTTTATGAAAATATAATAGAACTTGGAAATGGACAATAATGTAAAGTCAACTATTTAATTAGAGATCACAATCAAAACACAAGGAATGCAATCCACAACAGTTTCTGGGCATCCAATTGAAAGAAAAGATTCAATACTTGAGTTGATTTTAATTGGAATGAATTTAAATTATTTTTAAAAAATCACAGGGTGAAATAGGGAAGGAACTGACTAGAGATTGAATATTAGTAGTTTCTTCAAGACCTTGAATTTAGGTTGAACTAACCTTTGCACATCAGGGGGTTCCTTGCCATCCTGTGGAAAAGTTGGAATTTTTCATGGCAAAAGGCATTTCAGTTTGACCAAAGGTCACTGAAAGATGGGTCACCCCCAGGTTGGCAATGCCTAAGTTGAGAAAAATCCAGGTGCAGAAAATGCCATTGTCACAAGAAATGCTCAGAATACATGAAAAAACATCCCCAGGGAGGAATTTGTTTTGAGCCAACATTTTCTGCAGGATTATGAAAAAAATATTGTACTTTTTCCTGACTTGGTCCTTGGTTGAAAAATTCTATTTTTTTTAATTTGCAGCCCTCATGGGAACAGCATTAGGAAAAAATATCCCAACTTTGCCACACAAAGTGTTGAGACACAATTTGGCTACACCCTGTAATGTTCTATAATCAGCCTCTTTGAGCTTTGTAAGCTTCCTAGTATGTCAATCATCACCAAGCCACATCTTAGGTATAAAGTAGTCCTTAACAGAATCAAGTGTTCTAAAGTAACAAGTCTTTCCAATCTTCTACAGCTAGCCACTTGAATTTGTGAAATAATTCTCAAGCATTTTTATTCCCCAGATCTTTTTATTACAGCAAGAGAAAAGGGGCTGAATTCTTTTGTTTCTTTGTGTCCCTAATGATGAAATGATGAATATTGGTCCAGTGAATCCTTGACTATAAATTAAATGGATTTTGGGCTTCAAATAGATGTTCTGATGAATTTTCCTAGAGGGTCGCATTTCAATAATCCATGATAAACATATTTATGGCTGGTTGAGCCTTTGGTATTTTTTGAAGCACTANATGAAAAATTTCCATAAAACAACTGCTGTGTTAAATTTGTGGCTATTGATCAGAAACCTAAAAAAACCTTTGTTGCAATCAAATATTTGTTATAACAAGATTTGTTGTAATGAGATTGTGCTGTAAATCTAAACTGAAATGGGAACATTTGTGGAATACCATATGTCATGAGTCCATTGGATCCCAGACAAAGGAATTGAATTGTGCAGCCATCAGAATGCAAGTTTTGGATAAGATCTCAAACTCTTTTCAGAGGAGTTCATTCTCATTGCCCAGTTCATCAATTGGCTGTTAATTCAATGGTTGTAATGGCAGAGTCAATTGTAAGATTGGTTCGTTAGCTCAGAATATTGAATAGGGTAATTAAAGTTGAAAGGCCATTTATTAACACTATAGGTTCTGACTTTTCCTCTCAAAGAGGAATGAAGGCTTTTATAGCCAGGTGCTTGGACTGAGTCAGGAAGAAATCGGGTGATTTCTTCCTGGCTCAGGATTGGCCAATACAGGAAAAATCAAAGAAGAAGTGATAACCACTTCTTGTCCTTGAGTGAGGCTCAGAGAGTCTAGCAAAAATAGGATTTTTGCTAGGCTCACTGGCCTTGAGATCCAACAAGTTTTTGGGTTTGGTTGCCAGGGGATGCTGGAGCTGGCTGGCTTTGGGACAACACCATAGGCTTAATTATATATAATTCCTTAACAGAAAGTTCAAGTGTTTTCATTTGATTTACATCATTTGTTTTCCTGATGGACCTTCTCTGCTCAAAAACAACGTCGAAAATCTCGTAAACAAAAACAGGTATTGAGAAAAAGCTAAATGGAAAGTTGTGCAAAGATTTTATGTTCAATGTGAGAAACACCTTAAATCACCGGAAGTTCTTGGGTTATGGGTTACGGAAATGTAGAATACTTACATCTGGCGAATTACTCCAGCACTGGGCTCTTTTATAGCTTCAACGCCTAATGTTTACTTCCAGACGTCATTCAACCGTTTTCCTATTTACCCGAAAAGTGTCCTTTGCAAAAGAAGAAACGCGAAAAAAATGATGGATTGAAACAGGAATGTTTGATGTCTGTCAGCAAGTCACACCTGCGAATAATTGTTACAGCAAAATGATTTCATGGGCAATTTGAATTAAATTGGTTTCCACTCTTACAATTTGTCTCAAAAATCGCAAAGAATGTGAAGCCTTCCGATTTTTAGCCTTTTAAAGGACTCAATTAAGTCACAACAGAAAAACATTATAATTTCCTTCCAAAATGGAGTTGTTTGTCAGTTGGTTTCTTAGTAAATTCCAAGGTCAGCTCAGATGCCCACAAAATGAGAGTCCCTGAAAATTTGTGATATTGCAACAAAACCCTGCACAGGTAATTGAATTTCAGCCTTAGTTTAAGTTGACTTCATTTTTTTTAAGCATCAGACAAAGTGATTGGGGTTGGAATTGACAAATAGAAGAGAGGAAAATTTTTTTAACCACTGTGAAAAAATGATGTACAGTACTGTGCTGGTTTTACAAAAGGTTAGTCATATTTTAAACTTTTCAGAACAAGGTATTTATGAAATAAGCTTTTTCCATTGCATCATCAACACTCCTCAATCACAAATAATTGATCATTTATTCCTTGTGCAATATCCAACTTGAGTACTTGTTTATTTAGCAAGAGTTATAGTTTTTTTGGACACAAGATGTTTTTTTGAGTGCTCAGTTGTAACAGAATTCTAAAAACTTTTATTATTTTCAAAATAAATGGTGCCTATATTTTATATCCAAGCTATCCAAATGTTTAAAATTCTGCTCAATGAAGGCCATGAATACAATGCATTTGGAAATTACTGTAAATGCTCTAATAAATACCTGGTCTCCAATAAATGCTCTAATAAATGTTGGGTCTCAAAGGGGGTTCAAGGGAATAGCAGTTGACCTCTAATATAGTGCATGGGTCAAAAATAGGGGGGATGGGTTAAAATTCTGGAAATTTTGTTTATCCTGTTCCACAATCTAATCTTAAACACTGAACAATGAAACCCTTTCCCTTCAGTCTTTTCTTGTGCATTCCTGTCTCATTTCCAAAAATCAGTGGGAAATCTAATTTTTATTTACTTCCTCCTTTTGCTCTCTCCTCCCCATTTTGTTTCATCTTGTTCCACATGTGTACCTGTTGGAAATTATTTCTGGTCTTTGATGGATGCAAGTCTCTATTTTGAAGACCAGCAGGGGAGAATATTGAAAATTTCAAATGAACAACAGGGCATTTATTGGAGCAAATATACAAGTGGTATACTTGCAATTTGACCACTCTGCAATTTCTTTGTCCCACAATTCAATGCTAAAATTTGCTGAGATGTTGCCTCCCAATTCAACTTCAGCCCTGCAATTTGACCCACATAAAAGATGCAAAATGTCAAAAAAAAATTTAGAAAAGATAGCATTTGATGTTGTCTCAAAATTTGACTTATTCCCAATTTCACACTAATCCAGCAGCAGATTATAGGGTTGAATTGCAGGGCACCACTTGTACTGTATCAACCTTTTTGTTTTGCATTTGCTGCTAAATTGGATGGAATGTGCATTGTGAGAATGAAACTTTGCACATCTTTTGCCACGAATTTTGAATGTCTTTATCATTTTTCCAGATTCTTGTGAACGGCAATTGATGTGCTCAAGCACCTTACGGAAATCTTTTAAAGAAATTTCCCCGTATATATTGAATTTTAATTTTCATTTGGAATGAGTGCGCTGTGAATGTTGGCTATTAAT
>CAJPEX010006792.1:0-11650 GCA_905338405.1 Notodromas monacha | reverse complement strand
GGAAATAATTTGAGGCTCAAATTAACTGCTTTTTCTGCATTTCAATCTATGCCATACTACAGAATGTATCAGATTTTTGCGCAGATTGGGTCAAGTAAAAAAGTGGAGATTTTTCATGCAGTTTTGTCTCAATCTTTAAATGAAAGCACAAAAATCCAAGATCAGGTGGAATGATTTTCAATTTTTGCAAGAAACTATCCCAGTTATTGAGATGCTCTTTACTTATAGCTGTGTAGGAAGACCACCAAACTACAGTCAACCCTCGTTAAACCGCCCCCCAATAAACCGCCACCCTCTGTTACCGCCAACTTTTCCTCCCAAACAAATCTCCCTAATTGTAAAGCCTAAGGAGACCCCTGTTAAGCCGCCAACCGCCATCCGCCAACTTTTTTTAAAGAACAAATTGGATATTTGCATTGTTTTTTACCCCAATAAACCGCCAATGTTTTTTCCTCCATCCAAGGCAATTGAATTTTAGAATCTTATCCAAGGTGGCATGGCCAGAAAAAAAAATCACAATTCATTATTCAGGAATGAGCACTCATTGAACAAATTTGTAGATGAAAAGTTGTAAATTTTAGAATACAAGTGACATTGTGGTTAAAAATTTTAAATATAATTTCCTTTATGAATTTCCTGGTGAGACAGAACAGATTGACTTTGTGCTCAACTTGTATGCCAAAAATAATTCCTTCCAGCCTTTCATTGCCCCATGCTCCCCTCCACCTCAATATTTGTGTACAGAGTTTCATTCAAGAGAAATTGAAAAAATGGAAAACTCATCCACCCCTCCCTATATTGATCAAATCAATTTAAATTAACCTGCCCCCAAATAATCCAAATTTAAGTACAGTAACCCATCCTAACTAGCTTTGTGAAAATTTCTCTTTAAACTCAGCATACAATTTTTGTTTTGCTGGGTCTTAATATGTATACAATGGGAGAGCTCCCAAGAAAGGAAGAATGACCTGGCAGGTGGAGAAGGGTGGGCATTGGAACTTTTTTTTTCAACAGGGGCACCCTCCCTTGATAAACTGCCAACCCCGTTAAACCGCCAAAATTCTGCTGCACAAACATTGGCGGTTTAACAGGGTTTGACTGTACATGTGAATTCAGAATACTGTAGATTTCAAAAAATGTTCCTTTGCTTGAGTACGTGATTCTCATGAATGAGCTAATGATATACTGTACATAGAAATATGATCTAATTTCTTTGATTTTGTCCTACTGGTCATTCAGGACAGTAACATTTTGTGTGTGGAACTGTAAGTGAGTCGGCACTAAATTGGGGTTTCCCTTGAGAACACAATAGCGGGAAGATTTGATCCAGAGAAATTGGTGGCATTTATTTGGGCATGTCAATAAATGTGGGGCTTTAAATCCAGGATTGACTGTAACAGTATAGTGCTGATGACAGTATTGGAAAGGCTCACACACATTTTTGAAGGCAGCATAACCAAAAAGAAAAATACGTAAATTAAATGAAATTTATTTGAAACAAAGAAATAACATACTGGAGTACAGTCAAACCCCATTAAGACGCCCCCCAATAAAGCGCCACCCTTGGCAACCGCCAACATTTTTAATATAATAAATCTGCTCCATTTTAAATACTATAGAAAACCTTGATAAGTGCCAACTGCCATCTGCCAGTATTAGTGATGAAACAAAAGTGCTGTTTCCTGTTGGTTTTGTCTCAGTTACAATGCCAACATTGTTTTGGAATTGCAATTTCTGTCAAGGATCTTGCATTTGTAAAAATAAAAAATAAAAATCATTTTTTTTAAAATTTGAACATAAATCGACCTAATTTTAAAATTTGAATAAATTGATGCAGCAAAATGAATTTTCTGAAAGAGTGATCCATTGATCTCAGGAATACTCATTGGAAAATTATTGAAGTTTCTAGAAAGCCTGTATTTCTATGACTTTTGGAGTAAAATTGAGTATTTTTGATCAAATAATTTAAAATGAAATACATGTATTCAATAAACCGCCAACCCCTTTAAACCGCCAAAATTGCTCTGGACAAATGGTGGCTACCGCGGCAAAAAAGGCGAAGCCGGTCAACAACTCGGCCACACGTGGGGGAAAACACAAGTTCACATTGTTTATGAGCGTGACGCCGTGAAATTGCGGAATTTGCCTGTCGCGAGGATCATGTGGGGAAGGGGGAAAAAAAGAAAAAAAAAGGAATAGGATAAGGCGAGCGAATGTTTCCCTTGCTGCTTGTTGGTATCCTGGTTGAGACGTCTGTGAAATATATTTTTTGTTGGTTTGTTTCTGCTTTGTTTTGTTTGGCATGTCGGGCCGGGGGACTTTTTCCTTCGTTTTCTACGGGAATTGTGTGCGATTAATTTTGGAATTTGCTGTAACTGCTGAGTTCGTGGTGGTTGTGGTGATGAGATTTTGGTTTCTTGACTCGATTTCTTGTTTGCCCGAATAAAAAGAATGCCAGAAAGAAAAAAACTTGATTTTAGTGCAGCAACGGAACCCAACTTTCCTGTCTTAGTTGTCTCTTTTTGGCGGAGGAATAAATACTGTACTGTAAACTTTAAAAAAATTATATGCTGTTATTGATTCTATTGCAATTAATATGCTGTTATTCTCGACTTTGAACAAAGGCAGATTTAATTAAATTTTGGGATTTAGTTTTTCTTTGAAAAATATAATGCTATAAATCAATTTTCGGCAATCGGAATGTTTTCTGCACCGAAGGTTAAAAAAAGAAGTTAGCATATTTGATACGAGACGATTGGGCAGTTCCATGAACGTACAGATAATCTTTACCCAGAGAGTATTTTTCATCGTTAATTGTAAAAGTGACTGAATGACCCTTGATTTGATGTTTTATTCTCACGTGATTGTTCCGGAGAAATTTATTAAATTGATGCTTCCAATATGTTAATCCTAACAGAAACATGCTAACTTAAAAAACGGCGAAGAAATGTAATTGAAAATTTTTTTCAGTAATTTTTGTTTCACGTGTCAAGTTGGCATCTCCAGATAAAATAACTCTTTTTTCTTGTGATTTTTCTTCGCGTATAATACGGACGGTTTTCTTAAACTGCTGTATCTCTTTTTCAGTAAATCAATTATTCCGCGAAATTTAAAAACAATAAAAATAAATAATCTGCGTTAAATCATAATTTTCTGTGCAATTTTTCTTTTGGGTAATATGTGCAGTAGTTTTGTGTGTTCTCTCTATTATCAATCAACTAAATTAGAAGCCAACAAGAATCAGAACAAAGTACAGTAGTTTCTGTTTTTCCAATCAGACATTTTTCTCCCAATTTTTCGTCGATATCGTATGTAATATTTTCTTGAAACCATTCTTTTGTGCTTCTAGTCCAGCAACTGATTGGGATTCGCTCAATGGGAAGTAGAAAAAATATTTTCGCTTCATTTAATCAAAACTTTTTTGGGTCGTTTTGCGTATTACACGAAGAATTTTTTGTATCCCCCTTTTTGGTAGCAACCGGTTGGTGTGATTGGCAATAAAGAAAATGATTCTAGACAGGTGCAAACAAGCTCAGCTCAACTTGGAATTCCGGAGGCTCCCAACGAGGAAGAAGTTGTCCGCTTGACGCGCTCGCGTGTCGGGGAAGTAAAAATGCTGTGCATGAGGTAGATTAACCCGGCATTTCAGCTTCTCCCTTTTTTCTTCTCGTCATTCCACGCATGAAACTCATCACTATTTACTTCGGGCTTCTCATGGCTTAGGATCTTCACTGAGAAATTTTATTTTGAATTTTCTTATATGCTCTTCATCATGGGGGTCAAAAATGATTTATTCGCTGCGCATTGCGAATGCTTCGAAGTCCAGCTGACTTCTTGGGTTCGACGAGCGCAATATGAAATTGCGAAAAGAGAACGAATTGTAGGTGGAGCCCGATTATTTTTACCGTAATTCTTTCATGTACTTGTTGGATCACTCGCAGGGGAAATGCAGGTTTGAAAAGCTGTTCATTTTGAATCAGAAAAAACGCATTGGTTCAAGATATCCTACGATTTTATTTGTCTGCTTATATGCGTATTTTTCTTTAGCATTGCGGTAAGTCTTATGTATTATGCGGAGATAGGGGTTTCCTACAAATGTTCCTTGGAAAAATTCAGGTGTTTTTCAAAATAAAAAGTCTGTAGTAAGAAAGTGAAATGGGCTTTCATGCAGGAATATGCAGGTACATGCATTTATTCGAGTACCACATGCTCCTTTGTTTCTTATAATTGAAAGGTGTGCATTTTAGGTATGACATTTTCAAAAAGTTTTAGAAGTTTAGGTTCATGTTTTATTTGATTTTACATTGGAAATTTTTGATCAATTTTAGAAAAAATTTTCAATTAAAACAATTACAAATTAAGTGGATTCAGGTTAAAATTATGTCTACTTTCAATTTATGCTGTGTCTTCTTTTTGGAATACTGCAGTATCAAATTCACCAAAAATGGTGTGCATGCCTCTGTCAGGCTTTTTTTTTTTTCAAAAATGCATGCTGAAAAATCCGGGTTTGAATCTAATTTGAGGGCATGTGGTACTCAAGTGAATATGGTGTTAAAAGCTAATGCTTGCTTGACTTAAGTTAACCCTTGGACAACATCAGCCTCCTTTTCATTGCAGGGCAAAGTCAGACTTTTTTCTGTTGGGCCTGCATTTCATTTTTACCCAAGGTTATGCAACTTTGCTGCAGAGGGGTTAAACCCTTCAGTAAGGGCTATTTTCCATCACCTGACAGTGCCAGCATTTTTTTTTTACTGGCTAGCATGTTTAAAATTCACCAAAGGTAACAAAACAGGCACCAGGGCAGGGTGGCCTAAGCTGGGAAATATTTGGATAAGCCAGGGGAGGAAAATTGGCAAAGTCCAACAGACCCTCCCTAGCTAGTCAATCTTATGGCTGAAGCTTAAAAAAACCCAGCTTTTTTCAGCTCTCCCAAAACTTTTTTTGGACAGATATAAAAAATATACTATGTGGATATTTCCTGACTTAGCTTAAATTTGCTAGTGCAATATTTTTTACATTTACAAATGTCAAGAGAGAATTCCTGTGAATATATCCCAGCATTACCACTGAAGGGTTGACGCCACAAGTGATACCTTCACCAAAGTGATGCGACCCAGAAATGGTTTGGAAGGCGCCTTTAGAGAATTTCTTATGATATACTGAAACTCTCTTATTCTGGAGGAAAAACTGTGACTGGGAATAGTATGGAGACTCAAGGACGCATGCGGGATTACCACAGAAGAGGTTCTAAAATGCTGGGACTGGGAGCAAATTGGATCTCCGCACCCCCCCCAAAAAAACACACAACAAGGAATAGAAAACAAAATGGAACTTATTAGTGTTCTTGAGCAGAAGAGTGAACGACTGTCAGGACCGAATTTCCAGAGCTTATTCCACCGTGTGCTGCTGCTCTGGGAGGATGCCTTTTTGCGTTTGTTTTCTCCCCGGGAGAAGAAGATTGTTGTGAATGATTGTCGGGGGTGTTGAGTGTTCATGCGTGTGCGACCGCTGTTTCATGCCTGCATTGCTGACGAGTTTACAACCTTGGTGAGTTTGTTAATAGCAACATTCTTTTTCTTGGTTTTGCCTGTCTGACTGTTTATCTTCGTTTTTTTTTTTCTTTGGCGGACTAAAAACTCGGAGGATTTTCACTGAGCAACTTATTGTGACGACTTCGCAGACAGCGCGTCAAATTTTTGTGCGCTTCTCTGAAAATTAGATTAAAATATTGAAAAAGCTGTCAGCAAAATTTTTCAGACGCAGTTCTGAACATAAGGTCAAGTTGAAAAACAAAACCGTAGCAAATTATTTATTCTATGAAGTATAGTTGACAAACATAGGCATTCTACTTGAATTAGAGCAGTGTTCCCCAACCTTTTTTGGCCCGTGGATCAACAGTTTTCCATACAATTTTTTTGTGGACTGGAAACATTTTTGCAGACTCAAGAAAGTGTTTCTTGTAAGACTTTATGGCAGGTATTTAAAATATTCTGTTTTTTTCTTCAAAAATGCAGTTAAGCACCAATGATGCAGCTATGTATCTGAATGCCTCAAAAATTAAAAAGGTGGACTTGAAGAAAGGTTTCTCCTAATGAAAAAAATAGAATAATTTATTTCAGCAGTGAAAATTCGCATGAAGTGTTATTAGGAGAAAAGACAACTTTTACTTTCATTATATAATTTCAACTGCCCTTGTACTTCCAAAATTGTAGGTAAAGGGAACAGACTTCATTCCTACTTTTGATCAATTTATTGTGCTGAAAATTTCCTGCAGACTGGCAAAAAACTCCTGCAGATCCCGCACTGGTCTGCAGACCATGGGTTGGGTAACACTGATTTAGAACAAGAAAATCCAAAACAATTTTCCAATTCTGAAAAGCCCTACGTTGTGATGATGAGATCCTGGGACACTCAAATAATTCACTGATAAACTTAAGACGACTTTGCTGATGCCTGTCAACTTTTTCTGTGTTTCTGCGAAAATATATCAGCAGTGGTATTTCCAGACGCCGATCTGAACATAAGACCTAGCTTAAGAACAAGAATCTAAAAAGAATTACTGTATTTATCTTGCCAAGCAAATCCTCTAATTCTCTTAGAAATGTTTCAAGGTAATCCATTTTTTCCTTGCATGATTGGCATTTTTTTGCTACGAAAAACTGTGTTATCTCAGACCTCAAAATTTCTGCAATGAATACATGCCTCCAAAATGTTCAACGCAACATTTTTGATGTTGATCAATGTGGTTTTTGCCTTATTCATCTAAAAATACGTGAGAATTACTCCAATATTTTAAGCCACGCTAATTTTTTTTTTAATATGGACAAAGTTCATCAACAACACATGTCAAAATAATGAAGTGGCTCCCTGAAATATCGCGACAGATTTGCTTTCACAGATTTAATCCGTATTTGCAAAGCATAATTTTTTTCATTTCTGGTGCTCGGGTTTAAAATAAACCATAGCATGGACAAGAAAAGCTTCGAATTTATTTCCACTACGTTAAAAATAGGATAGGAATTAAATCTAACAGCAAGTTTCCTCAAAATCCAGAAAATACCTTAATTCAATGAGAAGCACAGAAGGGTCACTCATGACAATCCAGAAATCCTCAAGTCAACGCGGTTTTCCCTGAGGAAAAAAAAATTCTGCATGTCTAACAATGAAAATGTTCCGTTACGAACATTTTTCATCACTGACATATTTCATTCTCGAGAATCCACTGTGACAGAATAATTGCATATCGGCATCCGAAGGACAGCGAATTTCGCGAAGAAATTTTCGGCAGAAGGTCGCCGAAGTTGGATTTGCCTTGTGCTGGATAAATTGCTCACCTTGCAGAAAAACGTGATGATGCCAAGGGAAGGGGTTTCAACAGATCATTGGCTTCAGATAGAACCAGAAGTTTCCAGTTACGTGTCCTGAACACAATTTTTTCTCGGCTCGGATTTCAAAGTCACCTTTGAAAGTAAATATAGAAACTTGAATGTAAGAACGTTTAAAAAATCATTCAATATGAATAAACTGAATAAAGAAAATAATAATTCAACAAGTTTTGCGCGAGTAACGGTTTGCGATATCACCCAAAAATCGCCCGAAATGTCTTCGTTTTAAATAACTGAAAAAGTTCACTCAATAAATTTGCTCATTTTTTGTTTCAATAAAATTCAATAACGGGGGAATTGCATTATTTAAATCATCTTGATGGACCACAACCAAAATATTGAGCTTCTTCAATCCGAAAAAGACAACTAGAAAATAAGAATTTGACTAAAAAATGAACAATTTTTGTCATCGTTCGCTGAAATTATCCTCACAAGTGCATTAAATTTCGATATTGGTTATCCTAATTGTAAACGTCAACAAAATATTATAAAGATATCCTTCACAGGTAACGTCAATATTTTTTTTCATTCATAGAGGAGAGCCAAGAAAAATTAATCCTCAGTGAAATTGGCTGAAATTCATGAATTCTTTCAGCCAAGGAATTTCGCAAAAGCCTTCAATCACATTCACAGTTCTTCTGATTCGATTTTTGCGTCTGTGCGGAATTTTTCGGCGGCCTGTTTTAGAATTGAAAACCAAAAGGAACGAGCCGACTCGTAATTTTATCTGCGCATCTCCGGATGCGCAGAAACAACCAAAAAGATAAAGAAAACCCCCAGATCAAAAATCGCCCGAAATGTCTTCGTTTTAAATAACTGAAAAAGTTCACTCAATAAATTTGCTCATTTTTTGTTTCAATAAAATTCAATAACGGGGGAATTGCATTATTTAAATCATCTTGATGGACCCCAACCAAAACATTCAGCTTCTTCAATCCGAAAAAGACAACTAGAAAATAAGAATTTGACTAAAAAATGAACAATTTTTGTCATCGTTCGCTGAAATTATCCTCACAAGTGCATTAAATTTCGATATTGGTCATCCTAATTGTGAACGTCAACAAAATATTATAAAAATATCCTTCACAAGTAACGCCAATACTTTTTAAATTGGTAGACGAGAGCGAAGAAAAATTAAATCGTCGTGAAATTGGCTGAAATTCATGAATTCTTTCAGCCAAGGAATTTCGCAAAAGCCTTCGATCACATTCACAGTTCTTCTGATTCGATTTTTGCGTCGACTTGAAAATGATGCAAGTGAAAGGGATAATTTGTATTCACCGCTCGAGCGTTAATTTTTAAATGATCGCAGAGCAGAACAATGAATACATGCTTAACTTTTTGACCGACCTTTACAAACGTTTGCGAAGTGCCAAGTCGCGGATCGTTTATCAAGAAGAACCACCGATAGATAAGCGGGTAATGAACCACCACCCTTCTTCAAGCCGCAGCATGGAAATGAAAACGCATTTTGCTCTGCAACAACCCTCTCTATCTCTCTTAACTTTCTTGCGTAGCTCTAATCCATTATTCTTATCTGACTTCGATCCTCAAGGTGCAGATCTGTTCTAGAAAAAGCTAGATTAAGATCTTGGCAAGTCTCACCACAACCAGCTAATTTAACCGCGCGCATTTTCGGAACATGCGACACGTTCCGGGGAACCCTTCTTGTGCCAAATATTCAAAATCTAAACGAGACATCTCATCGTGATTACACGAGTTTCCCCGAAACGAGGCACATAATGTATTGATTCTATGCAAAAAATGCACAAGTGCTCGATTTTACTTTGGGGGCATGTTTTATAGTTGATCAAATAGATGATGGATGGTTCAAAACATTTAGTTTTATCATGTACGACTGCAAATGAAATGAAAGGGGAATATTGAGAACTTGAAGTTTTGATCCTTTATAAACAATCCAAAAGTTAATCTTTACTGCATCAATACTTTTTGCCACATAATGACATAGTTTCAAAGTTGAACTGCGATTGTCTTATCCACCCTGGTGAAATATGATTTGCACATTTTCACCACAAACCGTTGAGTATGATGCGCACCAATAATTTTTTTTTACAAGAAAAAAAAATCCATGCAAATGTTTTGAACAAAAATAAATCTTGAATAAATGTTCAAAGCATGATTTTTTTCTTTAAACGTTGCATCCCCAGCAATAAGCACTTTAAACATAAAAAACGAGCAAAGGATTTTTTTAGTAGTTTCGGAGAAACTACTAAATATTCTGGAATATAGTTGTGAAAAACGGACGTACATCACAACAGCTCAGGCTGAAAGAGTTTGCAAGGCTTCAGTAAACGGGAATGGATTTATTCCTCGCAGATTTGCTCTGCAATTTTTTTGCAGGCGTGGGAACGGAAATGATTATTAGGCCAGTTTCGGGTGTCGACGCGGAGTCGCTCCTGCAAACGGCGGACGACGCCTGGCCATTTTTTTGCGGCAAAAACTGAGGAAAAATTTAGTGGATTTTAGTCTTGTTTTTTTTCTTTCTATTATTGGTCCGGAAATCCTTGCAAATACGCCGCACTTTTCTGAGGGGGGTTTGCTTTTCAAAACGGCTGAGGAATAATGAGGGATATTTGATACACCCCGTTTCTCCGACTTCAAAATTCAATGCCATCTGTTCAAGGGTTCATTTTCATTCCTGGCAACAGTAATTATACTACGAATGCTTTCGGTTAGCCTAATCAGATACCTTTCATAATCAGATTTATGTCAGAAATAATTACCATATTATTCGCTGCTGATGAAGACCTGCAATACGAGATAATGTGACAGTTTGAGTTTTCGTGACTAAACGAAACCGAGTGAAATTCAAAAGTCGTTGAAACCCAGAAAAACTGCAACTCTTAAAAAAAATCAAAGAATACAGTATTTTAAAGTTTGAGAGAATTCAATACGCAATTTGGCATGTATCAAAATATTTACGCGGCAAATTCAAATTTTGAAATTCTTTCCTGATGAGTTCTTATCATTGATAACATTTTCGGGAGATAAAATCGAAAATTAATTTGAATCTCGTGACCTCGTGCAAATCCATGAGAATAAACTTGCATGACCAATTGTGTCGACAATTTTAAAATTTCCCGTAACATTCGAAATGAAACCCAATTTTTTTAATTATCTGGTAAATTACTTTTCAAATCTTACTGTTGTTCACAGAGTAATTTCTCACGGTTAAAAAAAAAAACAGAATGAAAGATAATAATTTTTTTTGCAATAATGTCAGAAGAAAGCCTTCATTTTCTATAAAAATGCATTTCAATATTTTATTCAAGAAAGTAACCCAATTAATTATTTTACCAAACGCATTCCTCGACTCCTTCCCTTCAGGTAGTCAGAGAAATCAATAAAATGTCTGTCTACCTGCTGATGATTACAAAAAAATAAGATGAATATAAGCAACACAACCAAACACAAGCAGTTTAGCTTCAATTCTTTACTTCAACAGGGGGGAAATGGGAGAAAAATATTGATAGTTCGGTAAACTGGGTCGGGTTGCACCATGTCACAAAGAGTCCTGCTCCTGGTGACGCCCGGGGCAAACGTTTCGGCATCTCGATCAGCTACTCAATAAGCAGATTTTCGGCGAGGAACCAGTTTGTCCAAAATTTATCACCCCCGAGCGTATTTTCGAGAAGGATACAATTGTTCCCACGCTCGAACCCCTTTCTCTAGTCTAGTGCGTCTCATGACTTCGACGGGTACACTTCATTTATCCAATTTACCGAATAAAGATTTTTGTTCTTTCCTCTTTTCGTGTTTTTCTTTTATCGCAATTTCCCCCGGAAATCCTTAGATCTCTTGCAGCAGACTTGGATGTTGCCAACTGATAAGAGTCTTTCCGATATTTATTTAGTTCGATTAACTGAACCGCTGATAGTTCTGGGAAATCAGTTGACAATTGATGCTGTCCCGTACTCTAATTTTTTTTATCATGTCTTCTTTGGATTCTGTGATTTGTGAAGGATTTTAAATTTTCCTGGCATATCGAATTTCGAAATTACTGTTTTACCTGATCATATTAAAGTTTCATTGTACAGTAGTTTGATGATCATGTGACCATGAAAAAACACGTAATCAATAAAGTAGTGCATAGGATTTATGCTGCAATATTCTTCATATCATCTGGATCTCTAACTGTAATTGTTAAAGTGTGATTTTGCAGTAAATTTACCTCTTATTGTGTGTTACGAATGCGAAAAAACTATACGCTCAGGAATTTCGCCAAAGTGCGATATTTGATTGTG
>CAJPEX010006791.1:0-11651 GCA_905338405.1 Notodromas monacha | reverse complement strand
TGTTCCGTTCGTTTTTCTTGGATACAAAGAGTGCTAGATCTATATTGACTTGAAATTCCTCGAAGAGAAGAGAAAGCTACCCATTTCTTCAACAAAGAATGCACACTTTGCTGATATTCTGGTTAAAATTTGGCCGAAAATTTTAAACTGCTACCTGCGGTGTCTCTTCCATTGCAATTCGATAAAAAAAAATCCATGCTCGGGTAAAATGGCATGAACATGCAAAAGCTACAGACCAAAAAAGAAACATCAGGATTCAAAAATTAAAGTGCCAGTTTTCAGAGTGTAGTTGAAAATTAAATTTCGGTGAAATTACTCTCATATTACATACAATCTTTTCGAATTAGTCGAGAATATGAAAATTTAATCTCAAACCATTTGAAGTATAAAATTTATAGCGTTCAAAATGTAACCCTCGCCGCCGAGAAATGAAGTAGCAAATATTGATGAAAGAATGTTTCTCAAACATTCAATGTGATTTATATCAAATTCATTATACTGTTCTGCACTACGTTGAAACATTATGTGTAAATTTATTGTTGAACGCTTCTAGATTTCTACTGCTCTGAAAGTTAGAAGGTTTGATGGGCTGAAAAAATTTAGCTAGAGCATATGATTCCAGGAATTATTAAAACTTGTCTAAGACCATAAATTAGTGTTTCAAGAATCTGACATCAAAAACTCATACATTTTGCTCCATTCGCCTAAAATTTCAGCGCACGCAATTTTTCAAAGTATATGTTCAGTAATTCATCTCAAATATGGCATTCAAAATCAAAACCAAAATGTAAAAGATTATTAGATTTAATTATGAAGGCCTTTTTTTGTGTACCCAATGGATGTGTCATCCTGGCGAAAATTGAAGTTCCATCATCATAATTTATTGGGATTTAACCCATGCGATGGTTTGAGCAGAAGTAAACGTCGACCAGAATATCCTTACAGAATGTTCGAGTCTACCCAGATCATGCTTCAAGCTTCAGTAAAATTCCAAACGGGACATGAAATCCTTTGATCCATTTATTAAGGGTGCTGATGTAGATGATTTCGGTGAAGAGAGTTCCGAGGTATGCCAAGTGCAATTTTCGAAGCAAAAAAAAGCCATCTCCCTTATTAAATTTCAGGAAGAAAAAAAATTCCGCAAAATGTTATGAAGCTGCGATGAGAAATTCAGCGAGGCATTCAGGAAGTAATAGATGAAGCTTCAAGTGACTCCATGATCGCGCCCATGTATCCGAAAAGATCTTTTCCTGCTTATTTATTTTTCATTTCATGTTTGGCTCCAGGGATAATCTCGGTTCAGCCGGACAAGATACGAGTTGCATATCAATCACGGCGAAATGGTCATGGGTCAATCCGTTTATATACGCTTCAGAGCCCAGGAAAAGAAATACGACCCGGAAAAGGTCGTAGATTTCATATGATCACGTCCGGGGATCCGTATAAATCCCTCCTGCGTTTGATCCATAGTCTTGTTAGAACACTCCACGCAAAAATACACTCTCTGCACCCTGCGATTGAAGCTTATTTGCAATTTCCCCTCCGTCGGAATGCGAAAGGAGATATAGAGTAAAATATGACTCTCTTCGGCTTATATTTTTTTTTTCCTATACCAGTCGATATCAAAAATCGGGGGAAATTTCCCACGAGGGTATTCAATCCTTCTTAGAGCAAGTACCCGTGTCGAAAATACCTCGAACCTCACATCCTTACCTCGGCTTATATTTTTTTTTCCTATACCAGTCGATATCAAAAATCGGGGGAAATTTCCCACGAGGGTATTCAATCCTTCTTAGAGCAAGTACCCGTGTCGAAAATACCTCGAACCTCACATCCTTACCGCGAATGTGTCGAATTTGATTGATTCATGACTCAATTACCTCTTCGTACAGCAGTGAACTCATAGTTTTTTGATACTTTCGAATGGTGACTTTTAAAAATGAGGCATAGATTTTTGATGCTTCGGAATGGTGACTTCAAAGAATAAGGTCTGGAAGGTTAATCTGCGATGATTGAAGTCAAGCTCGTGTCTTTCAATGAAGCTTGAAATGAGCCCCGAAAGGTGCTTGATAAGCTCGTCAAATCATTTGGCAAGTTTGAACTGATGAGGGATGCTTTGAAGTGGACTCGAGTTGGGAAAGGTCAAATCGACTGAAAGCCTTTTAAGATGTTCATTAACTGGGACACATGTATATTCATTGCTTTTTACATGATGATTTCTGAAAAGGAAACGGTCAGGGGACTGGAAAAGAAACCGACGGAGTTCTTTGGAATTGATTCATTATCCTCGCAAGATCAGAAACTCATTACACGTCCCAATCTAAGTGATGAGAAACTCGTGGTGTGTCTTCCCTCATCAGCTCTGGTGTGTTTTTTTCTTTCTTTTTCAAAATTAAAATTAAATATTCCCCTGTTTGATGTACTCGTATGTAGTGAAGGATTTAATTTTTCAATTCGCCGATTGCCAATTTACATGTTCAAACCTATTTTGTAGTCGCTCCTTCGGTTTCATTTCCGAATATGGATCATGAAAATCTGTGTCGAAAAACAGCTTGCATTCATTTTCAGCTTCAAAGGTGTTTGCAATCAAGAAAATTCCGCAGAAGTGGTTATTCTGTCCTTGCATAATTAACCAAAGTAATCGTCCAATTATTTTTCAAATCTATCATCTAACTTTTCTTAAAAATAGATGATCAAGTATCCAATTGCATTGAGTTCTTATCTTGTTTCCAGGCACTTCTCTGACTTCAAACCCTACCACCCAGCAAAAGATGCCTCTTTCAAGTCACTCTTACTATTTTTCCCATTCAATTATATGATTACATTAGGTTTCAATATTAATTTGTGACCAGCAGTTTAACGACGTCTGAGTCTCAGAATGGAACTTCAACTGCAATAAAAATAGATTGTATAAGTATTCATGTGAGGGCCTGTGGAGTGTGGACTAAGTATTCATCAAATGAACAACATGGAAAATTTAATCAGGGAATTCAACTGAAATAATTTGGATTCTTCAGATTCTGAGTCAAGGAAAGGTTTTCTCAATAACAAAAGCAAAGTTTATGCTATGTTGTCGTGTAGCTTGTTATTCAAAGCACTGCATTGCTGTTTGATGCCCCAGGCTCAGCGTAATTTAAAACAACAGAATATGGTTTGAAGAGAAAAATTACTTGTACAATTAATTCAAAACGTAAAGTATGGGGAATATTCCATATCGTACTGTACTTGTATAATGTAATAAGTTGAGGAAGTGTTAGAAAGACTTCGTTTCATTGTTGTGGGATGCCCTTATCAAATTGATAGATTCATTTCTTCATGAATCTTTGCTGAAATATATGCTCTGAGGGATCTCACACTTATTTATCACACTATGGATTAGTAGCTCGCACGTAATCATGGAAAGTTCAGTTTCACTGCCTGAGATACTAGAGAAAAGTATTGATCAAATTATATTATTGTTTTATTCTGATATCGGAAAAGGCTACAGACAACCAGCGGAAATTCTTGAATATAGCTTACAGTTGACAACTGAGTTGCCTTATTGTTATTTCCTTCAATTTTTATCAAACTTGGAAGGATTGAGACGGAACCAACAATTTTCTGTTAAAATGTTAAAATTTCATCAATGAAGCAGAATATCTATGGGCCTGCAGAGTTGCACATTTACCAAAACATTTTGCAGACTGGCAAATAAAAAAAAAGTTCTATATGCTGCGGACAGGCAAACTTTCAAAACAATTTCTGCGGGCTATAAAAAGTTCTGCTTGAAAGACTTCATGGTAGGCTTTTGTTTTTTTTTGTTGCAAAAATTGAGATAAGAACCAATGAAGCAGCTACAGTGGAATGTCTTCAAAAATTATGAGAATAGGCATGAAGAAAGGTTTCTCCAAAAATTAAAATAATTCATTTCAGCATGTGAGAATGTGTCTGAAATACTAGCTATGAGAAAAGCAAACTTTTAATCTCTTTTAGATACAGTAATTTCAACAGCCATTGTTGCTCCAAAATTTCAGATGAAGAAAACAGACCATTGCTACTTTCAATAAATGTTATATGCTGAAGAAAATTTCCTGCAGACTGGTAAAAAAAAAAAAACTTGTGCAGACCACTGATGCTGGTATAATGTGGACAACAGCAAGTTGGGGTACACTGATTTAAATGGAATTATTGTTATTGGGCAGGGACCCGAAAAAAAATTGACCTTGCTGTTTCCAATGCTTTTCAATCATGAGATTCCTTGCAATGATATTAAAATGTATGGCCATTGTTCCTCAGCAAACCCTGTATATACCCATCACCCACTCGGTGGTCCAGTGCCAGCACAGCAGCAGCAGCAGCATAGTATGCTGGCAGCAAAGGAGCGAAAAAGTCGTTGCCGATATTTCCCGGGCACCGCGCACGTTATCGCCTTCCACTTGTCGGTCTTCTCGGTCGTCTTCCTCTTGTTCTTCGCCGGGGTCTGGTTCTGGTTACGGGCTGCGCTTCTTTGCAACGACCACATCGATCACAGGACCCGCGTTTTGGCTCCAAACCGGGTCCTGTTCCCCGCGGGTGCAAGGGGGTGCCCGGGGAAGCAAAAAAAAACGGGTAGTGGGGGGAACGGCGACGACGAGGACCGTGTGCTGGAACCCGGATGAGAACGACGACCGGGATTAATCCGAATCACTTTCCGGAGGAAACCTGCTGGCAGCCAACCAACTGGAATCCCTTATATATATATATGTCCTCGCTTCCCTATTTTCCTGGTTTCTCTGGATACCAGTGCAGAGACGAAACCCACAGCGAAAATCGAGTCGCTTCCAATGATGGGGGAAGCGTTTTGGCACGTAAGGTGTCTTAATTGGAACGTCGATTGCTTGCTTCCAGAGTCTGCAAATTCAATTTCGCTGCAGCAATAAAAAAGAAATTATTCTGCAAGCAGAGCAAGCAGTGTTTGTCACAAACTCACAAACGCATGAAAAAGTCTTATAGAGGAGTAAAAAAAATACATATATATATTTATATATATACTGTATATACAGGTGAAACTGGATAACTCAAGCTCCCTAAGTCAAATACATGTACCCCCTGAATCAAATTGTTTTTCATGTCCCCATCTGAATCTGCTAAGAAACAATAGATTAAAAACCTCCCCAAGTCAAAAGCTTTTTGCTCAAACCTCCATGAGTTGAATTTTTTGTGGTCTGTCAGCCATTATCTTCTTCACCCAAGAAAGGAAAAAAAAGCAATACAAACAGAAATGCATGGGTTTTAAAGGAAGTGAAAGATTTAATTGGGCAAATCAACCTTTGCCTCCAAGTTCAGCAGCCTTTTCAACTCATTTAAGAAACCATTTAAGCCCTAGAATATCACCATTTACATTTTTCCAAGTTTCAACTCATAAAATTCTAAACCTCCCCAAGTCAAATTTTTTTTGGCAGATCCCTTGAAATTTGACTCAGAGAGGTTCAACTGTATATTGTTTCTGCCACATGGCATACTTGTTTTGGAGTTCAACGCATTTTTTGTTTTAAAATTGGCCAATAATTAGGTCATGATGTCTCATTTATACTGAGCGCCTTACATTTTGAGACTTCACAGATAAATAAATGGAAGGATAAGATCAAAATTTAATTCTGAGTTCTGCCAAAAACCATTCCTAATAAAAAAATAAACTTCAAATTTCATCATGCACATTTTTCTTTGCATCTATTTCACTTACATTAGATTCAAAACATATTTAGAATCCTGAAAGCTATGAAAAGTGTTGAATAGTCCACAATCATTATTCAAGCACGAATTTAGTGCAACGATTTTTCTGCAATTTAGAAGAAATCGAATGCAAGAAATTGCGAATTTTCTCTGCAAAAAAATGTTTATTAATCAAAAGGCACACGAGAGGAGGCGTGAGACTGATGAAGAAGGGTGTCATGCATTTGAGAAAATATATACTGTATGTACATGCTGTATATGATGAAATAAAGGTCAAGGGGTTAATTGCATCAAATGACAAGAAGAAGGGAGTTCATTTTTATAGGATGCCCAAAAGCCTATTTCTGTGATCCTTGGGGAAGAATTTCAAGTTGTTTAACCCCGAAATACTTCGCATGAAAGCCTGATCTTCCGTAACCGGTTCTTTATGAAGAAGGAAAATTTAGCTGTGATGACAATGCTTGAGCGTCTTCAATTATTCATCCACGAGTTAATTTCCTGCATTATTTCCCTATAAGTAAACAGGAGGCAGAAATGTCGTTAAGCTGCAAAGCTGTGATATAAATAGAAAACCAGGTGACAGCAGTACCGTAATAAAACCTAGTTTTCAAAAGCTAAAAGCCTTCATGCAGGAACAGTTTGCAGACCGTGTTTTATTGAATCAATCACGGAATAATTTTTAAATTTAATATATTTAGAAGCATTAACTCCATTGTCATGGTAAATCAGATGTTCTCTTTAACCTAGCAGACGACGCTCCGAGCAGCCGCGTCGTCTCTCGCCGCGTCACGCCTTGCTGCGTGCCGCCCCGCCGAGTCATAGAGGTTGTAAACCATCATTTTAACTAATTTAGACAACACCATAGATCCGAAGATCATCAAGCAAAATAACCTACATACAGTTTCCACACAACAAAGCATAATATAGCAAACCATTTGTCTAACTGAAATACGAAACAATTTTTCTCAAATTGAAAATATTTTCTCCCTGATGTATATATTTGGGTATTAAATTAACCTAATTTTCTTTTGGTTACCTTTTTTGAGACTGATGCGAGCAAAAGATGTTTATTCAAAATTTCTCCATGTGGCATTGTGGAAGTGAAAGAATAATTTGCGTTCTAAGTTCAAAGTTCGATCGGAAAATTAATATTTGCTCTCCGTTTTCGTCTCGCATAAAGGGAAGTGGACAAGTTGAAGCACTTATGAGTTTTTTTTTTGTCAAAATTGTATTGCCTCGAAACAAATCTATGCGAATGGAAGCCCGTGACAAATGGACAGAAGTTGCAGAAGCCCGAAGGCGATCTCTTGCCTTTCGCCGGCAATATACGATCCATGATTTACGAGCAGTCAGAATCCGTTATTTGTTTTCGCGAATATAAAAGCTTTCAACATGCTAAATGCTTCGCATGAAATCTTCACGTCTTTTCTACCCAATAAAGGCAGACGCTTCTGATGCTGTTTTTATGATGGGCAAGGGAAATTTTTTTTTTGCTGTTGTTGCTTCAGATGAACGCCTCATCTGTTATGGTTCCGCGAAGGGGACTTACTTTTTTTTGCAGGACAACACGCCATAAAAATATCAAAATTCTTGGAAAAAATTAGGGTTGAAAAGAAGGCTCCAAAGCTGAATAATTTATAAGTTCAACTGAAGTGACCGGAATTTCAGGACGCATTTAAAGAAATACGATCGCGAGAAAAATTAGCCAAATCGAGCTCAGGGGCAAATACCTTATTCAAACTTGCCTGGTATGTTTTCTTTCAGCTTGGTTTCAATTAACTGATTCCAATTGAGTTTAATGAAGTAACAATGCTCATATCCCCCCAAAAACATGCTATATAAGCTGCAGATTATAATGGAGTTCCAGAAATTCAGCAGAACAAAACAGCTTGAACAGTGGAAGCAAAATACAAGTGGTACTTTGCAATTTGATCTCTTGCAATTAGACTGTCCCGCAATTCAATGATCAAATTTGCAGGAGGTTGACTTGCAATTCAACCCCCTTGCCGCGCAATTTGACCTGCGTTGGCTACTTCTTTGCATTTTTAAACTTATGCATTTAAATTTCATGGAGTGTCTTGCAATTTGACAGATTTGCAATACAACCACAGTCCAGCAAGGGATTAGGGTCAAATTGTGATGTACCACCTGTATATATGATTGCATTTTGAAACTCTTCTAATACATACTCTTGATGTTAATGAAAAACACTAGCTGAAATGTACGTACTTCCAAATTTTTGTAAATAGTTTTGATCAGCCCTCGGCTTTGTTTAATAAAATCCAAGAATTTAGGCGTTAAAAATATTTCCAATTTTTTACGCATTATGTATATAAACTTTTATGAAAAAACGACAACAATTTAGAAAAAAATGGCGAATTAGCGAATAAAAATAAAATGTTGAAATGCAGATGATTAAAATTTGTTGGATCAAGGGTGTCGAGAATGTCCTGTTTTGAAATAAAAAATAATAACTTCAAAAGACTTTCGGGTGGGCCAATCTGTTCATTTTTCAATATTCTAATTTAAAAAAAAGCAAAATACGATTTGAGTTCACTAAATAATTTCCTCTTGCAAGAAAGAGAACAGTAGTGCGCATTTCAAGTATATTTTAGAAGAAATAACAACTGCTTATGGTTGATGATTGATTAATCCATCGAACGCTCGTCGACTTCAGCGAATCATATTCCAGGTCTTCAGCAAAAATCGGATGCTGCCAAATGCGATTCAGTGACACGTCCCCGACAAAGAACAATACCCCACCCCCCCCCCCCCTCCACCTTGTTTGTTGTTTACTCACGCGTTCATCACGCCTTATTTTTCCTCTTTAAAAAAAAAGCACGTTTTCCCCGAGACGGGTGCTGTAGTTCATAAAGCACGAATCCTCCCCGAGGGCCAAGAAGGATTACGCTTTGATTGATGATCACGGGGGGATTTGTCTTCGTTCCTGCAGGGAATTGGAAACTGCGGAGAGAAAGGAATAACCAGGAATATAAGTCCAAGGAGGAAGAAGAAGGAAAAAAAAAAGAAGTTGGGAGCACGAGAGAGTTTGGATTATAGATGCCGTTGCATCTGGAGATGAGGATCAAAGAGAACGGATTAGCAGCATGTAGGCCGCGTGTTGACGCTTCTGGATCCCGATGCTTAATTTCATTGTCACTATCCCTTTCTTGATCATGCTGCGTCCTTCGAATTGCAAGTACTGTATTAATTTATAAAAAGAAAAGAAAAATTCGCTGAAAAAATACAGTAATTTCAAATTGCATTAAAAATTTTTTTAACTGAAAATAAAAAAGAAGCAACAATACTCGCCAGAAAACTTATTATCGCCTGGATGAGACTCAAATTGAATTCAAAAATTAAGCACCCAATGAAATAATTCAGGAAAATTAAAAAAAAAATATATTTGCGAGCTTCAGCAGCAGATTCTTTGTCTTGAGAGAGTATTTCCCTCGCCCACTTCCTATCATAAAACCGGTCTTTTTCACACCAAAAAAGTTCTGAATCCTCCAAAAGTTTCGTATGCTTAAGACTTTGCTGTGCCATTTTCGTGTTGGGCGAAGGGCATTTCCTCATTTGTCGCTAGTTAAATAGCAGGTTTTTGCGCAGAAACTCGATCTCTACTCAAGTTTCCTCTCTTCATCTGATCTCTTTTTTTCGCCAAAAAGAGCAAATAAAAATTGTCCAGGGGAGCACGATGTTGTGCCACAATTCCTTTTTTTAAATTAGAAATTTTTCATTCAAGGCCTGCACCGAGCAGTCGAATTGGGAAGAAAACCAGATCATTAAATATATATTAAAAATTTAAAGCTGAAAATAAATTACTGTATGGTAAGGAAAACAGTTCGACAAAAAGACAACGCAAAACCTCTCTAAAATGCTCCAAGAAATAAAAAGCGAAATAAAAGGCGAATTCTCTCTGAATATAATGGATCTAAACATGAGAAACGTAGGATGGGAAAGAAAAGTAATGAAGTGAGTGCAAAAATCTCTCGAAAACTCGAGAATATCAGATTGACTAAATTCTGAGGAAAACATTTTCAATAAGGCGTAACGATCAGAGAACTCCCGAAACTTTTCCGTTGATAATCGATGATGGAAATGCTGTAGCTTGAAATATATTTGACAGAATTTTAGAAAAAATTTATTTTCGAGTTGTGAAAAAAGTATAAAATGTGTCTCTTTAGTAAGAGAAATACCAACGTCACTAACTTATTTGAGGCAAAACTTGCTGCAAATGATCCCCAACTTACTTTCTGTGGAAAAGTCTTGTCAGCTGCAAATCGCAAGTTTTCTCATCTCCCATCTTTTTAGCGCAAAGGTTGGTTTTTTTCCCGACCAGAAAGCAGAGAAAAACAGGAGCAAGTTTCCACAGAAGCTCTACAAAAATATGGCCAAGCATAGCCTCCATAATTTTTTTTTTCTTTCCAAGACCAAGATCAGCCAATTATACAGTACATTACATAAAAACATGCAGATGTGAGCATGAAGTATTCGACTTCGTCTCCCTTATTTAATAAACGAATGAAATTTGATCCTAGTTCAGCACAGCTGCTCTAAACGTATAATCACCTCATATTTTAATTCCTTAAAATTTTCTGAAAATTCGATGAGAATAAATCACTTGAAATGCAGAGGAAAGGAAAAAAAATTCAGGAAAAAATGAGCGTGTTTCCTTCAAAGTTCTATACAAAATTCTACCTCACAGCAGCAAGCATTACAAGAATTTCAAGAATTCAATCTTTTCAGGGGTTAACCTATACCGAAATACAGTCGCATCTCTCCATACATGAGTCGAATTTCAATGACGGTACCAACAAAAAAAGGTAATTTAGCAATATTTCGATTCAAGGATATTAGATAAGCTAGGATAATGATGTGGCTGCGGACACAAAAATGATATTTCGAGTCAGAGAGACTTTCGACTTGGCTAGTTTAGAGTTCAAGATGTCCGATCACCTTTATAAAAAAAAGTAAGAAGAAATTTCGTGTCCAGAAATTTCACCGAAAGTTTGTGTGTTGCCTGTATAGCGACAGCTTCGCAAGAAAGTTTCTTTTCCAGGAAAGGGAAGAAGAAAAAAAATCCAAGGGGTGTTTTTTCCTTCCCCTAAAACGGTTATTTTGTGCAGAAAGCTTCGGAAAGCGACGTTGGTAGCATGAACCCGGTTTATCCGCGGTGAAGCGAGTGGAATGAGAATCACGACTTCTCGCGTCGCTGTCGAGGGTACCCAGTGTGGATGTTACACATACAACCTATCCCCCTTGGGAAAATGTCCTCAGCTTTGGGTTCTGTGTGATTTCAGGAAATAATATCAGGAAATGCCTTCATCATATGGTTCAGAGCGTTTCATTCACAAGCACTCCGGAAAAATACGGTATGAATCCTTGATGATAACCAATAATCTGTGGGTTTTGGAATGAGGATCCAGCATAACCAGTCAATTTGCCATCTTTTATCTCATTTTGCCGAGAAAATGAGAGAGGAAACCAATGAAGATTTTCTCCTGCGTCAGTGCCTTAAGCGGATGATGCAGCACATTGACTTCTTCAATTTTTTTACATTTTTGGCCAATCAGAGGCCAAGGAACATGCAAGAATGTTTTGGAATCTTCTATTTTAAACTATTCTTAAAAAAAAACAATATAAGTTATAATTAATTTGAATTTATAAGCAGTCTGTCCTGAACTCTTGAAGGACAATCTTCTCCTTTGCTTTTCCTGATTTGTGCACAAATATGCAATTCTTACCTATGCTGTATTGATCTGATCTTGTGATTCAATTATGTTGTGTGGATTGATTGTGTTTATTCTCTTGAATTCTTAATTTTATTGGGCTCTGTTGTAAACCTTCAATAAAATGGATTAAAACTAAGAACATATATTCAATGCAACCCCTTGAATATGTGTTCTTGGTCTGAAAAGGCTGATTGCCTGTGCTTTGATTTATACCTTCGGTGATCC
>CAJPEX010006790.1:0-11654 GCA_905338405.1 Notodromas monacha | reverse complement strand
GCGAGGCATGCGAACCCTTTCTCGGGTACGGATGTACCACATTCCATAGATACTCTCAGCAGCTCCGCTAGAAGCGAGCAAAACAAACTCCGGGATCAATAGCTCCGTATTTATGTACTTCCTGACTCAGACTTCCATTTAAAAGGGTAGGATATTTTTACAGCACGCCAAGCAGGTTCATTTACTTTTCCTCGGAAAACGACGACTTTATGGCAGGAATAGTCTCCAAGAATTTGACGAAAAATTTGAAACCAGAGAAAATACTGTACTGTAGTTTTAATTGTCGCACCCTTACTGTCTTAGTCCACTGCACAGGTCGCATAAAGATAATGTTGGATTCACCCCAGTGTCACAATCACAGCGGGAAAAATATTCGAAGTACTGCAGTACTAGCAAATTGTTGACGAAAATGAAGTTCCTCGAATATGCCTATCAACTCACTTGTTCTTCGAGTACGCTTGAATCCAGCCAAAAATAAAATGCTTTTGTGTCTACATCCATAGCTTACCATGTCCCAAGTGATGGAAGCGAGGTTCTACATCAGACTCTCCCTTCTGTGCTCTGTCTGAAGTAAATTACAATCGTGCATTTTTTCTTGTAAAAATTAAATTTTTTCGAGGTGTGAATCAAAGTGAAAAATGAATGAGAGAACTGCATGTCACATTGTGTGTTGCTGCCAATTTTGTATGTAGTGGGTCCCTGCATGTTGTTTAGGACTTGAAGATTCCTCAAGTGTAAATTTGATTAGGAAAATAATAAAACATATCAATCAGCCTGGGACTGTTCGGGAGCCTTTTTATAAAGGCTTCAGAAAGAATTGGGTTTATTCGTGTCCCAACACAGTTTTAGCAAATCAGTGAACTTTACAATCACACACACATAAGAAAATTGCACAAGTCTTTTAGTAATAATTAAGGTAAGGTTTTAGCTCTGTTCAGTGGAAAAGTGGCAGTGGAATGAATTCTGAGTTTGGTTATTTGGGAGGAAGAAGGAAGAGGAGAAAAGTGGTTTTCCTTGAGTGGGTTTTTTTGTGCTACTGATTGGCTTAGGGAGGCAAATTTGAAGACCATGCTGTGCATTGTTGTACAGGTTTTGAGGGTTCTCAGGGGCAAGTTCTTTCATAACAATGGTTTACTGGAAGGGGGCAGATTACTGCCAGCACCACAGTCCTTTCTACATGCATAGCACAAAAAAATCCATACCTAGATATGGTTTGTAATTACAATTCCAAAATTTTTACGCAAAATGCAATTCAACTCAAGGTTACAATAGAAATGAAATTTTTTCAGATACTCAACAAAAGACCTTAACAACTGAGCATTTTCCTCTTTTTCAGCAGAAAATTTCAAATTTCGAATTGAGTGGTACAGGTATTACATTTTAGGGATCCTGGAAAGATTGTGCGTGATATTTCTAAAATTGTCAAACGTCAAGGGGAGAAATAACTATGTCCTTCTTTTGTCATTTTCCTCGATTTATTAAATTCCAATGTTTTGGCTCAAAACGTGTTTTCAAGATTTAAGCGCTTTTTGGCCAAAACATTCGTAATTTTGAACATATTCGTTTTGTAAGTCGCTTTTTCCTCTCCGAATACTTGCCATGCGGATTTTTTGGCGCGGGTCTCTTTTCTGCAGGAACTAACAGTACAATCTTTCAAATATACAGTACTAGAAAGTGAGTTCTTACGAAATATTGCAATAACGAAAATTAGCAGAAATTAGACTCGACGGTGCATCTGATTTTTTTTCTATCACATACGGTAATATATATTTGATAACATCAATAAACACTTGATCTAAAGAACTGATCTGATGCAACAGTTGAGACCACACGAATCACGAACTTCATGTAAATGTCAAGTTCAGGAACACATGAGACGAGCATTTGACTACGAAGGGGAATATAATTATTATACTGTCTACATTTAGAGAAAGACAAATATACAGAAAACGGAATTGACTCTACCAAAGTACCAGTCAGAGTGACTAGGACTCTTTTCGCTCCGTGACGCAATACAACTTGTGTTATTGGTCACCAAAAGTACTGGTGTTTTTATTTTTACAAAAGAAAATATCAGAGTTCTTGGAATTATTCTGACGAACATTTCCGTGCATAAGTCGGATTTGTTTGCGTCATCGCAATGTACTAGCTTGTCAAGGACGAGCCTCATAGTTTGTTTTATTGAATTCCTAGACCGTGATTCGTGTTTTTACGTCCAAAAATTCAGATTAAATTAAATATAAGTGCGTTGCATTAAGATGAATACAGTACTGTCGTCAAAAGAAACTCTGTGAATCATTTATTGAAAATTCACGCATAATCTGAAGCATGAAAGATTCTTAACCAGGACTTTCGCCATATTTATGGAAGACTTCCGGTGAAAGTTCCGCACATTTATTTGCTGTTCCAGGCTTGAGTACTCATCAAGTTTGAATTTTAATAGAGATGAGAGTATTTTTTGCTGACCTTGGAATTCCGGGTAGGGAAAGGGAAAGCCTCGATTTGCATGAGTGCTGAGCAATGCGAAAATAATAGTTCCATCATTCTTGAAGCAACGATTTTGCAGATTTTTTATGGTAGAAAAAATCTCGACTCGAGTATGCTTGGATTTTTCTGGAAGGAAGTCATACATTTCCGGCGTGAATCACGCAAAAACTGGAAACGGAGCATTTAATTTTTAGACTGCTTCTGCTTCATTCACCTTTTTTGCTAATTATGGCCACCTTTGGCAAAATTCCCGACGTACATTGAAGATTTCTTCTTCCAAACTCGTTTGCTCTTCGTTTTATTTTTCGATTGAAAGTCATTTTGTTCATCTTGTGAGGAGTTAGACAGGACTCAAACTGCGACTCGCTTCGAGGATCGTCAGGAATCTGGAGAATTCCTCGCATGGAAAATTTGCTCGAATTTGCGTTTCAGGAATGATAATTTTGAAAATTCGTTCGCATGGAAACTTTCTACTGTGAGAGAACCTCGAAATGCCCAGTTCGTCGTTCCGTTTCGTTTCAAATTCTTATTTATTGAAGCGTTTGTTTGAGATAATTTTTCAGCCTGAAATCCGCGTTGGCAAAGAAAAATACGAACACTCGGAATTTCTCCTCGCGTCGCAGACTCGAAGGAATTTCAAAACACATGGCTCGCATTTTGGCACGTACCGTAATAGAAAATATGCCAAAACCATACAGACTCATTGATGTACAGTACTGCGCTGAAATCAAAGCGAACTACTGAAAAACGACGTTTTTTAGCCGGAAAAGATCTGAATTTTGCTGCAAATTTCACAAGATGGATTTCATCGCTCCAAATTTTGACAAGGATTTGAAATGGGGACGCAAGCGTTCAATTCGTAATCGATAAATCTTGATCGTGGCATATGACTACAATTTTTATTGACAGAAACCTTCAAAGAAAATCATCTTCATTTGTATTTTTGTTTTCCTTTTCATTTTACGCAGGACATCTGCGACTTCTTCATTTTTCGCCCTTTTTTCGAATTTAAATGATAACTGGTCAAGTTCAATCGCTGAAGTTTTCTTTGAAATTTGCCCTTTAATTGAATGTTTCGATTGAGTCACAACCGCTATTACTATTGCGATGAAATTAATTTAAATAGTAAATTCACAGTTTTAAAAGGGAGCTACGAGTTAAGTTCTTATCACGCTATGATGAAATTGAATCATGTATGCAGTCCGACAGTGAGGATTTTTTCTATGAAACGTCGGAATGGTGATAACTGATAGAATTTGTACAGTAATAATTAGCTTTGAAATTGGTTCGCTTATCGCCAAATCGAAAATTTCAAGGCGGCGATTTTCTTCATCTTTCATGATTCACTCACATTTGAGCCCTGGATGAAGATATCTGAGGCCAAAAATATTTCGACTGACAAATAACACGTAATGATTCGCTCCGGTAGTTATTTCCTCGAAATGAATCACATTAATGCTTGCTTGTCGATGCTTGATAGGAATTATTAACTGACGAACCCGCAGACTAAAACTGATATTTATGCGGTTCACTCAGCTGCATTGTCCGTGGCACGCATTCTGCCTATCCAACAATAATAGCCTATTTCAACGCATGTCCGTATGTATGATGAACAAGAGTGTCAAGTATTGATGTCCTCAAGACACTTTAGAATCCATGCAGAAGTCTGCAAAAAAAAAGAAGGGACCAATACTACATCAAAGAATGATTTTTGGCTGAAATTTGCTATTTTTGAGTGCCCAACATTCTGAGTCGGAATCATTCAAACCATTGTGGGATTAAAAACAAGACCCGAATAAATGAGATTTTTTTATTCTGCAGTCTTGACTTGTACCTCACAAATGCATGTACAGCTGTAGCTAACCTTCACGTTCAGCCTCACGGGCAAAAAAATTGCCAATTCTGACGCAGAACACTGACTACCGAAAAATGGAAGGAAAAATACAAAAGTGTCGCCGAGAGTATTCTCAAAAATGTGAAAAAAAATTTCAAACCTCTATTTTCTAGTTATTTACGCCGGATTGATCAAAGATCGTAACAGACCATATCATCAAATATGTAATATTTTGAGAGAAATATTTCCATCTCTGTGTCCAGTGCATCTAAAATGATTCCAAAAAAACGGGAGGCAAATACATTTTCAAAACGGATAATGAACCAAGACATGTACCTTGAAGTTCATTTTGAGTATATTTAATCGTTTAACAATTGTACAGTATTTTCTAATTTTTTTGGGGCGACGAATTTCGAAAATAGCTGCTGCAATCCAATTCTTCAACGAGATTCTTTCACGCATTATAATTTAGGTAGTATTGGTTTTTTTGTTGAATGTGAAATCAGACGAGCAAGTAAAATGTACGGGGAAGCGTTTGTCTTCATGTAGACACCGGAATATATTCTTTTAAACAAAAATAATTTACTGCTACAGTACCGATACTACCGACAATTCATATTCACAAATTCTTCCACTTCGTCATTCAGCAACGGAACCCAGATTCCTTGGCGTCAGGAAACACTGGAACAAGCCAGGCAAATCCCTGTTAAATCGATGATTAATGGCACACTTATAAAAAAGCACTTCGAAAATGCATGGAAGAAGTGTCCATGAAGGAAGCACATCGACTCACTCACTGGTGTTAGCCAATGTTTAGTCAGCGCACTCGATCCTAACCAAGATACTGTACTGAGAAACTGACATTCCGCTTGACCCCACGCAGACCACGTAAGTCGCGGATCGGATCTTATGACAAGCGTCGCAAATCCGTCCACATTCCCCAGGCAATTCAGGTTATGGCAAACGAAGCAGACCGAGGCGAACCCAAACGAACCCCTGCGCACACGTGACGTTTATAAACGGTCCTCAGACAGATCAGAGAGCAGTGGGGCTTCTTAATGAAAGGGCTTTGGAAAAGGAAAACACGTAGTCTTTATCTGGTCCAGTTTAGAACAGCGTTATTTCTTCGAGGGATCATGAATTATTTCATGACAAGATCACTATCAAAAATTCAGATTATGTTTTCTGAAATCAGAGATTTTTTATCAAATTCAAATTTTGTCGAGACATACCAAAATAATATCAGCAAGAAAAATAAATTAAATCGCCAAAATAATGAGGAAAAATGCGTCACATCAAAAGCCGTTCAAGTTTTCCGGGTACAAAAATTCTCTGCCAAAATTCTCAATAAAGTAAATCACCTTTTCTTTTGAGTAACAGTTTTTGCGAATAACCATAAATCAGAAAAGCTCCCAGCATAGGCGGGAAGAAAAATTGGCAGCAAAATTAATACATTCTGATAATTTAAGGGAAAATTGAAAAAACTCGCCCAAAGAATTAAATGGTACGAAGAATATTGAAAATTTGCTGTGATAAAAATTGTATAGCACGAACTCAAATTGTCAATGACGTTTCTCCCAAGATCTTATTCGAACATGCCCGTTGTTTTGAATGTGTTGAAACATATTCCCATCTAAATCTCCTTCCAAATGGGCACAATTTGGTTCCTTTCAAACTTTTCCAGCGTTTAATAATCAATAAATTCGTTTTCGCCTGCGACTATAATTTTACGGATATCGTATTTATCAGACTGTCAGATTAGCAAACGTCATCGATTATTTTCTCTTTGTTACACATTCTAATTTGTGTTCGGAAAATATGTTATCTTGAGAAATATTTTCAAGACAAACTTTCGTAGCAATACATTTTTAAAGAATCCGAGAAATCTGCCAATATTTCGTGGAAGGGGGGGGGGGGATGGGTTCGATCGAGTTAGTTGAGTAAACCTAACGACAAATGAATAATTCCACTTACCCTGATGAAAACTGACGGCCTAAACTCGATTTGGATCATACACGTGTTCAACTTCGTTTCAAAAAACCTGGTCTATGTTGACAAATCAGCAAACAAGTAAAATATGAATAAAAAATGCAGCACGCATACGTTGATGGTTATCGCTTGCGTATCGACCCATCTACAAAGGATACTGTCATGCGTCACTAGTATCAGATATACTGGATAGTATCATTCGTTTACCCAACTGCAGCAACTGAACCGAAAGTAAAATTCAGCAGTGCGAAAATGATTGGGCAAGGGATTACGATGAAAATAAACCAACACGAATTCATTAGGACCACATGAAAATCGTGTCGAATTCTATGACTTGATTCTCGTCAGTAATCCAAACAACCTCGGGCAAACCTAAAATGTGCATGAGGTCACCTGTTTTGTAAACAATGCGAACTGTTTTACCATTGGAGGGGAGACGGATGACTTGAATGAAAACTTGATGCGTTTTTAATGCATGAGAAACATGACAAGGACATGCTCTTGGGCTCTCTTAAGAGATTCTTGATGCTTCAGGAAGTATCATGTACCCAGATAAATGGACGCATATATGATGACCTGCTTTCACCCCTCACAGCACCACGCGTAAAAAAATCTCTTAAATCCAAAAAAGTATTCCATCATGTATTAAAAACCAGAACGGTATTTTGAGTGGCTGCAGATGCACTTATATGAGCATGGTGGACAAGGTCAGCAAGGAGATTCTCATCGCAGTTTCTGCACAGCTTATTTGTCTTGGTTGCTCAAATGAATGATACGGTAACGCATCACATGCCCTTGACAAAAAACAATATTTACTTGAATAAGAAAATGAAGAACCGGAAACCACACTGTGGAGAAGAATTGAATGTTCAGTGTGAGACGTGCAAAACTATATTGGTGCTGCAATAAAAAAGCTTGTGCCTCGTACACACCCCTTATACACAGTACTTGAGTCATATGAATAAGTGTAGAATCCCAAAAATCTTCGCAAATACTTACGGATATCTGAATATAGCAGTTGTTTTGTGTATGTCATTTTTCCCCCCTTGAAAGGCAGCTTCAGCAGCGCAGGTGTGCAACTGATGATTCATATTTTTGCAATGTTTGCTCATTTTTCATACTTTTATAACGTGAGTGACCAAACACTACCGCGAAAATCGCGTCCAGAACGAGGGAAACCCACCACAATGAACTGTTGTTGAAACTGAAAATTACAATATACAGTATGTGTTTTTATTCAGATAAGAACTGATCTTCAATATATCTTCGATATTAATTTCACACATTTCTACAATTATACCCTCAATCCCCCCTCCCCCCCCCCAAAAAAAACAATTTTCTTCATGCCACCAGTATTCCTTGATTTCAATAAATTTCTAGGTGCCTCCTTTTGCCAAACTAATTGAATTACGTTGGTAGTGATGGTCTGCAGTTACCTATTTGAGATTTTTAAAATATGTTTTTTTCAAAATTTTCAAATTTTAATCCATGAAATCAGTTAATCTTTTTTATGTAAAAGTGATACTCTTTAAGAAAACGCATCACACATTCAGGAGTCCAACTTTTTCTTTGAGGAACATCTGCTGTACCACCTAAAATGGTCTTCCTGGACGTATCAGCAACATTGAAAATTAATACTGTACTATACAATAAAATAATGTTATGACAAAGCCATTGGGATTATAAAAAAAAATTTGCTGTAATGTATCATTTCTTATGATATGAGACTCAAACAACATTGTTTCTCTGCAGCAGCGACCTTAGAAATAACGCATCAGAAATGCTTCACCAGAACATGAGTCTACTCTGATTCAACTCTGTCCTGGTTCTCTACACTTTTCATCCATGCAACACTCCTTCATGGTGGTATCATGTAGAAGTGCCATTCCTGGACCACACTACTAAGCAATGGTGAACACATTACCAACATCCTTCACTAAAACAAGTACTGTACTGTATATTGCATGTACAGTGCTTTACTAAAACAAGATTCAAGTAAGTCCCAGTTATTTCTGTTCTTCATATTTTTCACCGATGGAGCACTCTTTTATGGAGGTATCATGAAGAAGGGTCATTCCATGCCTACTGCTAAGCAATGCTGAGCACATTCTCCCCCCCCCCCCCTCCCACAAATGAAAAAGCACAGAACTAATCCTTCTGGGAATGGATGGGCCAAAGACCCACCGGCATCCTATTCGCCGGATAAAAAAAACAATTTTCTTCATGCCACCAGTATTCCTTGATTTCAATAAATTTCTAGGTGCCTCCTTTTGCCAAACTAATTGAATTACGTTGGTAGTGATGGTCTGCAGTTACCTATTTGAGATTTTTGAAATATGTTTTTTTCAAAATTTTCAAATTATAATCCATGAAATCAGTTAATCTTTTTATGTAAAAGTAATACTCTTTAAGAAAACGCATCACACATTCAGGAGTCCAACTTTTTCTATGAGGAACACCTGCTGTACCACCTAAAATGGTTTTCCTGGACGTATCAGCAACATTGAAAATTAATACTGTACTATACAATAAAATAATGTTATGACAAAGCCATTGGGATTATATAAAAAAAATTTGCCGTAATGTATCATTTCTTATGATATGAGACTCAAACAACATTGTTTCTCTGCAGCAGGGACCTTAGAAATAACGCATCAGAAATGCTTCACCAGAACAAAAGTCTACTCTAATTCAACTCTGTCCTGGTTCTCTATACTTTTCATCCATGCAACACTCCTTCATGGTGGTATCATGTAGAAGTGCCATTCCTGGACCACAATACTGAGCAGTGCTGAACACATTACCAACACCCTTCACTAAAACAAGTATTGTACTGTACGGTATACTGCATGCACAGTGCTTTACTAAAACAAGATTCAACTCAAATTCAACTCTGTCCCAGTTATTTCTGTTCATTAAATTTTTCACCGCTGGAACACTTTTATGGAGGTATCATGTAGAAGGGTCATTCCATGACTGCTGCTAAGCAATGCTGGGCACATTCTCCCCCCCTGCCACAAATGAAAAAGCACAGAACTAATCCTTCTGGGAATGGATGGGCCAAAGACCCACCGGCATCCTATTCGCCGGAATATTTTGTACAGCAAGTATACTGTTCCTAACGTCCTGTGCGCACGGGCTCACTCTCACATCAACTGCGCGCCGTTGGTAATTTTCCATTTCCCTCCGCAGTCCACACCCTTCGGTGATCCGGGGATACCAGAACGTTTGGCTCGCGTTATCCCTTCCCTTCTGTCCTTGCTTGCTGAGGGAATCCGAGTCTCGAGTACTCTTCTCTTGATTGGACTGAAGGGGGAAACTGTTCCAAGGAGAGTTCAGCGAGCGGGAGAGCGTTCGTTGTTACGTTGCGTGCCTATGTAGACAAAGTACAGAACGATAGTCAGTTTGTAATGGACCAGCGGAGCTCGTTGTCTAGCGCGTCTAGTCCAAGCATAACGCGGGTAGCCTATCCCTATAATACTCTGTACTGTACATTACAGTGGTCTCGCCGGAATTCTTTTGTTGTTTCTCGGAAAGAAAACTTGGTACGCAATAATTTTTGGTCAAGCTGCAAATCCAGCGGAGGGACGTGTGACGTTCGTTCGTTAACCTCTGTATGATGGGTTCTCGTGGTGCAACCCTGCCCTTGAACGTAGTTGAACTGATGTGTCAGTTCAACTACAGCCGGTCTTGACTTGATGGACACGTTTCTTAACCGCGTGCGCACAGAAATCTGGCAGAATGTGAGCGTAACTTTGATGATCCGGAGTGTATTGATTATCAGTGGAATTATGGATGAGCATTGGACAACTCTCGGTTCATTGAGAGGAATCGAAGTGCGCTACCGGTATACAGTAATTTTAATTCAAGCCGCTTTATCTTTATTCCTTATCGATTCATTATTTATCCGAACAATGTCATGCAGCGAAGCTCTTTAGCGCTCCGGCAAGTAATTTACGACCAGTCAAAATATGATTCATAAAGCGCCAAACTTAGTAAAAATATTGCGCACACATATGACATATATGGCATCTGGTTCATAGAAGATCAAACAATGTATGACGGGAAACATTACTAGCCATTTTTCACCCGCTGTCATTTCGAGAAGCTATTGACAAACCTAAACGAAAATATAAATATTCTGGTAGATATTCCAGAGAAATTGGACAGATGCAAATCGTAGTAAACGAGCACTTGGTTACTCCGCTAAAGTATTTTTTATTCCTCCAGAAGTGCAGATGAATTTTTCCGGACCACCTTAACGACGCTGATAATGTTTCTTTGAGGGTAAAACTAGTGGATCGATTTCAATGGAAAGCTACAGTATTGAGGAAAAAAAATTGACTTTTTCTATGGAAACTTTTTTTTTCAATGCCGGTGAAATATCATCGGTAGTTGGAAATGGTAATACAATTTATTTAAATTTACAAAAGCGTAAACTGAAACTCTGAAAAAAATAATTGACTTTCTAGACTGGCCGCTAGGAGACGGAAACGACTGTGAAGGGTGCCCGAGAAGCCGGTGAGGTGGCACTTTTTATTTATTTTTTCTTAGATAACTTTAAATTAAAGTTTTCCACTTTCTATATGACATACAGTACACGTGGGCTAAGATCAATGAGGGCAGGAAGTGCAGGATACATTTTTGGAGAAAAAAGGATATTTTTCATTACCGAGGATAATCTAAAAGAGTTCAGACTGAATTAATTTCTGAAACTGGCTCCGTCAGACAAATTCACTGTAGAACGAGCTTAACGTGAACTAGTCGGATGAGAATCTCTTAAATGTTTTTTACTTACCTGACGAATAAATGAAAAAGCACCAATCTTTGAGCGAACAATACGCTGTGAGGGCTTAAATACATTACAAAAACCTTTTTTTGCGCGAGACTGGAAAAATAAGCATAGATAATTTTTTCAGCTAATTACGTACAACTTCGCTTCATTTTCATTTTTGTTCGCAGAAAACTGAGAGAATTTTACGATGCGAAATGGAAGCTCTTTCAGTAAACTTTTTTTCAAAGCTCATTTTCTCCCGTCTTAATGAATCTCCTTTTTAGTGAATTTTTCCAAAAAAGTGTACAGTAGTCCGTAGTACAAAATCAGGGGCTCCTTGCAGTCATGAGGATTAAGGAACTACGGACTACTGCACACTTCTTCGTGTACAGATAATCTAGACGAAGATACTCTAGTCCTACTGCTAGACTAAAGTTTGTATCCCGGGTGAACGTTTAGTCTGATCCACGAAGAAAACGATTCCCAGTTCTATTTTGAATGCCATAACCGACAGAAAATGAACCTCAGCGTAGTTCGAGGGAGCATCCACGGATTCCGTGCAATATTTGG
>CAJPEX010006789.1:0-11655 GCA_905338405.1 Notodromas monacha | reverse complement strand
AGAAAGCAGCGATTTGAAGCTCATTTTTCACCCACGGATTCGCTCCTGCCATCCATCCGTCGGAACAACACTACCAAGACTGCGACGTGCATTAAATAATACGGAGCAGGAACCCCGTTCAACTCCGAAGATATTTTTCAAAAGATAATCACAACCATTCAAATAGGTCGAAACTTTGAATACAAAACGGGTTTGACGGCACTTCACCCCTCAATAATGATGCAATGCAGAAGAAAAAGTTTTCCAGCGAAGGAAAACATAATAAATAATGGCAATGAAGAAGAGGCTTTGGAAATTTCCGAGTTATAAGGTATTCACGAAAAGCCTCGTAAGCATTCATAAAAGGTGGACCCGGAAATCTTGAAACTGATTGTAAAGCTGTTGTGAAATGAAAAAAAGTTAGGATGCTGAATTTTGGTTCGAATGGAAATTTAATGCATATAGAGAACGGTATTCCTTCGGTCCACTAACTTCCCAACGAACGACCAACATTGTTATGAAACTAAGGCAAATAATTTTGCAGAGCTCACTTTTATAATCAATGCTTCAGTCATTGTGATGAAGAAAATAAATGAATAAAGCACAAATTATCCGTGCAAATACATTCAATTTAATTGAGCTTGCCTTGGATCAAAACTTTACGAACTCCAATGTCAGACCAAATATTTGCCAATCACACAAAATACTTTGAGAAATTCGTAAAAGAGCCCTAGCATTAAATAAAAAAAAAAAAAAAAGTTACCATGAAGCAGAAATTACCCAAAGCCAAGTCAATCATACAAGCTTTTCTTCTGCCGACATTCGCGCAGTTGAGGAGAATCCATGGAATGCGAATATCATTCATTAATGTAAACATGATCGGATTCGAGAACTCGAGAGTGATTTCATGCTCAACTGCTAGCTTATCTACAATGGTCTGGTACTAGATATCAATTATCATTTTTGTGAATAATTTATAGCGATTTTCTATTGAAAAAAGGGACCATGGACGTTGCATTTTCCACCAACTAACGCTAAGTCAACGAGCAGGTCTCGTTATAACTGCACTGTATTTTGTTTCTTGATCTCCGCTCGATATTACGATCAGTTCGATCCACTGCAACACAATCACTGCCTGGTATTTGCTATCATTCGATTAAAATCTTGGTAAATATTTTTTAGATCCATTTGCTATCGAAAAATTGACTTCGGACGATGAATTTTCCAACAAAACAACGCTCAGTCAAGAAGCATCTCATATGATATTCCATTCCTGGAACTTGGCTTCACATTCTGATTAACGGCGCAAATTTGATTGCCACTCGACATTGGCCTCGTCTTGAATTTCAATTAATATTATTCTTGTAAATACTTTTCTGGAGCTATTTTATTTTGAAAAGTGGACCATGAAGGATGAATTTTCCACAATTCAACGCTCCGTCAACGAACATTTCTCTCTCTGCTCGATATTCTGATTAACGGCACAAATTTTACTGCTACTCAAATTGCCTCGTATCAAATATTAATTAATATTATGCTTATAGATAATTAGTTTAGGGCTATCTGCGATTCAAAAATGCACCACGGAGGATGACGAATTTGCCATCAAACCAACGCTGAGGTCGATCTCTATTCCATTTCACAATAACGGGATCACAAACTCGAACCGACCACAGTCCACGAAAAAAATTCTTCTACAAAGCACTGAAACCAGGATTCTTTGCAAGACATGAGCGACCAAACTCAATCAAAGCTCTGGTCAAGTCTCAGCTCAAACGGGGGCACAACTCTAGAATTCCGAATGAACCCAGTACAATGACCTACTCCCGACACGACCAGAAGTCATACAAGTTTGATGTCAGGGCTTTTACAAACACCGTGCTACTTTAGGGTCAGTGAATGACCCAACCAGGTCGTAAATTATTACTCAACCAATGAAAAATAATAATCATGCGGAGGAGGGTAAACCCCCGGGCACGGCCACGATCGATCACATGCCCTTGATCCGACAAAAGAAACCCCTCTGACATTCCACAATTTTTTCGCAATCCGTTTCAAGTTCGCAATTTATTTTCTTCAAGCGTGGCGAACTCATACAAAAAGGTAAAGCGATAATCGGTACAGAAATCTCGAGAAGCTTACAAACCAACAAGCATCACGAATGCGCTTGCGTAATCGTCCGAAGATTATTAGATCAAAACACGAACCCCGTAAACCATGGTACAACTTCGGGAAACTGCTCATGACGTGATGCTTATCCCCCAGAAAAGCATGGAAAATTTGTCTTAGGCGTGAGCCAGAAGCTAAAATCTTACAAGCCACTAGTGTAAATGAACTTGAATCTATTCGTTTCATGGCTTGAAATTATCGGTTGCATGATATTTCTGGATGCTTCACGAAGAACCTACATATTTTTTTTGTATTAACGTCACACAAAGTGTAAGACAAAATCCAAAGTTCCTGGTTTTGACAAACGTGGAAAATAAGCATCACAAATCGGCTCGTGCGTGATCACTGATAGATCATAGTGTATTAGATTATTATAGAAGAAACACGAGTACAGTATAACATATGTTATTCAACAACTATGGACATAGAAAACATTCCCCACGACGTATTAATCTTTCTCAATTAATCTCAAATTAAAGCTAAAATCAGTATTCATCATTCGTGAATTTAGATTTTTAAAATTTCGAATAGACCGGGACCTCATTTGGAAATGGTGATAACATGCCAAGGGACCTCATTTGGAAATGGTAATAACATGCCAAGGTTGATTTAGTTCTGGAACTAAGAACAAAAAATTCTCTGATCGTCTTGATCACTTCCATTGCTGGAGGAAACAGTATGCAGTTCATCTGTGTTCAAGAAGATAAAATAAATATCACCACGTGAAATGCATTGAACTTAAAGGATTAGAATGTCAACTAAAAAAAAATATCCCTAGATCCGGGTAAACCGAAGTTCCTATGGTGCCAGAAATGCGTTAGGACGAATACTGTACATCGTAAGTGGAAACAAAGCAGAAACAACGAAAACCATTTCTGATGCCATCAAAAACATTGAAAAGGCTTTCATCTACTTTAAAAAATGCTGGGAGCAACATTTGCCACAGCAACTTTGATTTATACAGTACTTTCAAGGATAATCATTTTCCAGGCAGTCTTCCATCCATCACTATCGAACACGCATGCGAAAAAACTTAGAGGAAGCGTAAGTCTGTTTTAGAAAATATCGGCTAATCATGGATTCCATTCATTACGGTACAATTGTACATGGGTGTCTAACCCAACAAACCCTCTTCCCCAGAAAATTGCATCCCGTTTCTCAACAACAAAAAACAATAAGAATTTGATTTCACGAAAGTTTCCTTCTCACGGAAATTTCCCCCGTTTTAACATTCGTTGCACTAAAAATTGGTTTATCGAACAGTTTCACGAAGAACTTCGAAGTTCAGAAGAATCACTGAAGGAATTTCTCAACTCGATACCCTGTTGTGAAGGGCCGTGAATCTCCAACGGATTTATTTTTCATGTTCCCTCGTTGGAACGCAGTAATCTTTTCCTCACGAGTTCGCAGATAACAAAAAAAAAACAACTCGCCCCATTGAAAGCAATGCAGTTCGTTATACGAGGTACCACTGTAAAAAGTAGATTCCTCCCTCTCGTATCACCAGGAAGAACCTCGGAAGCACACCGAACATCGCAACAGTGAAGATGAAACACGTCGAACACACACACAAAAAGGCCTTAAAAAAGACGCGCAGCCTGTAACTGAACACGACCACCTTGGCTCGCTGGACGGAAGCAACTGCCGATTGTTCCTCCAACGAAACGCCCGAGCGTTTTCACCCACCCTTCATAGCTCTCAACAGCCACGAGCAGCGCCTGCGAAAGGCACACTAGCAGCAGGACCTGCAACTATACAGAGCTCACGCGGATCCTGTTGACAACACTGGGCAGGGCAAAGGAAAAAGTTCCTTCTTCTTCCAAGTTCTCGCAAACGGTATCCATATACGGACAGAACGCGGTTGGCTCGCGAAGAAGTCGAAAAATAACGAAACAATGTTTTCGCCAGCAAGCACGACAAATTTTACGAGGCTATCGCATCTCCAAGATGTGATTTCGGAGGAAAACTGGGGAGTTTCATTGAACCAGAGATCATCAGCGGCGTGATGTAGATGCGAACACGAAAGTCACCTGGAGGAAGCAACTTTTGAATTCAACCGAGAGGCATATGTAACGGACGTGGGCGCGCGCAAACGACCGTTGATCCGCAGCTGGTGGCGAGGCGCTGCTTGTCTAGCGGATTGTAACAAAACATGGAAGTATATAATATGCACGCTTAACACTGTCCATCCGCCAATATATGGTACTACACAGTATTGTATCGTCTTTTCCGCAGAACAGCCTGAAGCAAAGGAAAATGCAGGTGGACTCTTCCTACTGAGAAATTCAAGGGGCCAGGAAAAAATTCGCTATAAATAGAATCTTTCTGTAGAGAATCCCTATAATATGAATGGGAAGATAACTCTTATGGGACACAAAAAAACGAATTCTTTTACTGTACAAAGACCATCATTGTAGACAAGATTGTTATATACAGAGAATCCTCCTTTATATTTTTTGCAAGAGGCTAGCTTCTGTGAAGCAAAATGTATGGTTTGCATTGCTTAGACAGCTAGACATGTATTTCCTTCCTAAACAATTGCCTTTTAGAAGGGACCTTCTTTAGTTAGAATTAAAGTAAGAGTCAAGGCAGTTCTGTAGTGCGGGGTTGCAAGTGACATGGCGTGACCCAAGCTCAGCATCCTTGCTTGGGTGCGCCCATGTCACCAGGCACCAAAGCAGCATGTGGATCAATATCTTGGTTGGCACCCAGTTTGCCGCATTGTGGTAAACCAGGTGAGAGGATAACAATCTGAACAGAATCCAAATTGCCAAAGGCTCCAAAGCCATCACTTCTCAGTAGTTCTCACTGAGCATTGCCTGACAACATGTGTGACTTGAGAGATTATCTCAGGCCTTGTCTTGTGTGTTGGATGTGTTTGGTGTGTCTGTACTTTATGTCTGTAGAGAATCTGCAATCTTGGTTGCCTGCGTGTCTGTGAATTAAAGTTGAGCTTGTGGGACTCCCTTCAGGAGGATCTGGCCTTCTAAAGGCTGCACAGGGTGTTTCTTTATTCCTACATGTTATTCGTCGTATCTGGCCCAACATGCAGGGTTCAGTTGCCTGTAAATTACATACAATATTCAAAAAATTGCAGGGTTCATCAGTTGAGAACAAAAAAGCAAATATAAGCATGATTTTTGCATCATTTTAGAGAAACATATACAGAACAACACTTTTGACATTGGTTGAAAAAAGTGGAAGCAATGTTTCATTCATTTTTTCATACTGCGGGTTTTCTTGCCATTGAGCACCATTGCAGAAGCCAATGTACTGAACACATGATCTTTTGAATGGACAATCAAATAATTCCTATACATTTATGCTTTTGATTTTGCAAAGCAGTTTTACTCTGGATAATGTTCAAGAAATCGAAAATGAACGTAAGAAATGTTGCTACGGGCATAATTTCTTCAAGTAGACCAATAATTTTACATTTCTGCATTCTTCATTGTCTACACTCCACAGCATTGCTATTCACGCTTTTTTTTGGAATTTTATTCTGCTTTGAATGTATATTTGATGAGTTATTGACTGAACATAAGTTTGAAGGAAACTTCAAGAAGAGCAGGAACTGATCAGCCATTAAATCTGGCCTCATAGTACTGCAAAAGTCTAATATAAATTCCAGATAAGGGACTCTCAACTATAACACTTGTAAATGAAAAAAGAGGAAATACATTCAAACCTTGATTGCAATAAACGTTTAAAACGCATTAACAAGGTACTGCAATTGATAATTTTCTGCAATGAATCCCAGAGCAATGCGAGTCATCATTTCGGACGTCCATGAATTAAACCAGAGCCGACGCGCCCTGTGGGAAGGGGTCCAAAGCTGCGGCGGGTGCCTCCCCTCTCGCCGCACCGTATCGCTCCCTCTCGTTTTAAATGCTCACGCAATCGAGAGGAAAATATCGGGAGAGAGCGAGAGAATAAATAAGATGTAAAAAAAATCTGTCTCACGTGCAACGCGGATCCCACCTTTGGAGTTCCACAGGGTGGACAGACCAGTTCTGCCCCGAGGGCCAAAGCTTTCCTCAACGTTGGAGCCAGCAAACAAAAACACAACGCACGTCCTCTCTCCCTTGTTCTCCCCTCACAGCCCGGGTTTTTTTTTCGTCTCTCTCTCTCCTCATGCATTTAAAATTTGAGGAGTTTTCATACAGTAGGGCACAGATACGCGGACGAGGGAGAAGGGAAAATTGCTTTTGTTTTAAAGTGAAATTTCTCTGATCAGCCGGCCAAGCTTCAACACCAGCAGAGGGAATGGATTCGCGATTTCTTATGTATAGGCGGTGCTGCTCCTTTTCAGTTGTTGGCAACATTCGGAATCATGATCGCCATGCACGCGTTGCATCTTATGGAGGGAGATAGAAACGTGGAAAGCTTGCATTTCTGAGCGTCTTGATCGCGGGCGTGACCCTGAGATCATAAGCAGAAAACGTTGCAATCCGTGCTAAGAATAGGGAGAAATAAATAAATTGAACCCGGGACGAGTAATTGCGAGGGTCTGTGATAGAAACCACACACACAGCAGGAAAGCCATACGATTTCCCTGGCATTGGCACCTGTATTTTCTCGGGGTTGCTGATGGGAGCAATCTGGTACTGAAATTCAGATTTTAAAACTGTAAAAGTGAAGTAAAAAAAATAGGACTTGCAGCATTTTTCCATTCAGTAAAAATAGCTGGAACAACTGAAGTAACGTTCTGGAATACAGTATCAAGTACAGTATACATATGGACTCTCTCTCTCTCTACAATGGTCTTGTCTGCAATGAATTTCTCTAACACATTTTTTTTCAGTCCCTTAGGGCAGTGTTCCCCACCCTAAGGTCCGCAGACCTGCGCTGGTCTGCAGAAGTGCTTTGATAGTCCACAGGAAGTTTTCTTCAACATAATACATTTTATGAAATAACAATAAATTCTGGTTATCTTCAACTGACATTTTGGAAAGGCAATGGCAGTTTAAATCATCTGATGAAAAATAAAAGTTGGCTTTTCTCCTGATAATGAATCAAACAAATTTTCACCTGCTGAAATAAATTATTTAATTTTTTATTCTGAGAAGCCTTGAAGCCCCCCTTTCTAATTTTTGAGGACATTCTACTATTGCTGCTTCACTGGTTCTTAATTTAATTTTTGCCAAAAAAACCATAAACTTTTTAAATACCTGACATTAAGTCTTACAAGCAAAACGTTTTTATTTTTTCAGTCTGAAATTTTTTAATGAAACTTTGCTGGTCAGCAGAAAATGTTTTTGGGGAATTTTCCTGTCTGCAAAAAATTATATTCACATTTTTCAGTCTGTGGGACCAAAAAGGTTGGAGATTACTGTCACAGGGTACATTTTTCAAGGGATCAGAGTTTTTCTGATCCCCTAATGTTTGTTGAAGAGGCTCCACCTATATTCATTTAGAAATATTGTATAATGTACTGTTGTCGCCCATTTGGGTTCCAATAAGACCTACCGTATTCCAATAAATAAAGCATCGTAATGCATTTATGTTTATCAGGAAATTTTTAATTCTGCATGTATCCTGTGAGACAAGCGCACAAAAATAAAATTTTCTGATGGAAGAGCTTACATTTACTGCACCTGGAATTTTAGTACAGTACAGTGTATACAATACTTAATTAGTTAATCGCACACTTGAGACAATTTTGGCTAACGCGCCTATATAGGATGTGTTGCCCAAATTTCTGGAAAAAAGTTCATCCGACGAATTTCTTTCCGTACATTTATGAACGTTTTGATGATCTGTACATCTGAACACACTTCTTCCCTTTCTCGTCTATTAAATGTCTTTGCTCATGAGTCGTGACTCGTGATTGAATGAATTTTCCACGCTCTTGCACCAGGTTTGCACGGAACGATTACAGTACAGTACTTGCATTATACACAGGAAACCCAAAAATAGAAACCATCGAAATTCTGTATTCATGTGCCGCGAAAATTATAATCTCAGTTCCCCTTCATCATTATTAGAAGCTCATTTGTAACCAGCATAGACCGAAGACATCAGATTGAGCAGCTGCGCGGAGTCGATTTAAGCGACATCTAGGTTCAAAGAAAAAATATAAATATTGAGGGTAATCCCATGCACGCACCGCGTCACCCGTCTTTCGCCACTCTCGGCGACGTCTAGTGGCATTCAACCAATGTTGTCTAGATTCTCTAGAAGAACGACAGTGCATATGGATGCTTCTTCCTTTCGCATCGAAAGTAACACGAAGTTTATCCGAGTCAAGTGCAACTGTATAAGTACTGTACAGTACTTTTCAAGAGCATCTCGATGATCAGGAAAAGATATGTACTCATACACATGCGTGCATGGCATATATACTGTATACAGTACATTGTACTCGTCCATATACAGTACTGTACATGTATAAACCATATATACAGTACATTATAACTTATATATTTAAGATATGCATATTGTGAATACAGTATGGTACTGTATTTATGATCCAGGGAGCCATGTACACTTTTCGTGAACATTTTCGCAACATTTTTCTCTTCAGAGTGCATCATTTATGGAAAATATTTCCCTCGCTTCTATAGAAACAAAGTTCTATACGCAGATTCTTCTTATTTCATTTCATAAATTCAAATCCAACCCCCTCCTCAAACCAAAACTATCAAAACAAAACGGTTTTTCCTATTTCGGAAATTTTTGATTTTTTGCTCAGTGACACTCGTGGGACCGAAAAAAAATATTTTGAGCGCAACAAATTTTCGGGGATGAGTTGTTTTGGCCTTTGGTTCACCAACTTGGCTTCAATCACTGCGTACAGCTTTCAATTCATAGTAAAATTTGTTACACGCATATGTACTGCCGAAAATTCTGAGAACTCACCTCTAAAAAAAAAAAAAAAAAAATTCCAACAAAGAGACACGGAAGCAAATCCTCAACAACTGCGCCAAAAAAAAAAAAAAAAAGAAGAGGCAAAGCTGCTGACGTGGGGAAATAAAAAAAAAGCGAAACAAAAAGAGGAGAAATATCGAAAGGGGAAGGAGAAGAAGACAAAGTACATGTATACACAGTAGAGAAGCATATACTGTACACTGTACTATACAGAAAACGTAGAGAAAAGGAATCTCACCGATGGAGAAATCAGCCTTGGACTTGCGGAGCACGTTGGGGGACGCGTGGCTCTTGAAGTGCATAACCGTAGGAGTGGCGGCGCCGACGCCTGATGGCGGCTTGAGCAGCGACGGACTCCGCGGACTGCTCTCCACTGCGTCCTCACCTCCTCGCTCCTTGAGCGTCGACAGTGACGAGATCGAGTCGACGATGCTTTCGATGGACGCCGCTCGACGCAGCGGCGCCAGCGGAACTCTGAGAACGTTGAGGAAAAAAAAAAAGGAGAAGTAGAATAAAATACAGTCCGACCCCCAGTTGCGGAAGTATAATTATTGGTGCATCAAAAGTGTCCCTAATTTGAATTGTCCCTAAGTCAAGTCTTGTTTGCCCATAGACTTACATTATACAATTTTTAATTTGTTTTTTTTATCGAAGAAATATTCTTCAGAATTCCATGAAAAAAAATTGATTGCCACTTGAATTTGATTCAGTGAATATATTTTCAACTCAATANCTTACATTATACAATTTTTAATTTGTTTTTTTTATCGAAGAAATATTCTTCAGAATTCCATGAAAAAAAATTGATTGCCACTTGAATTTGATTCAGTGAATATATTTTCAACTCAATAAGAACATTTGGAGCATTGAATAGTATATCTCTGTACTGTGCATTTAAATGTTGGCATCTACAAAAATAACATTCAAGTCACAAAGGCATAAGGAATTCCCTCCATGCCATAGGTAATTTTTTAAATTAGCTGAATGGATGGGAAAATGATGGGAGAAATGAACAATAAATTTTCTTGCATAAATTCTAGGGTTGGAAATATTGTATCTGTTTCTTGCAATCAAGCCACATGAAAGTCAATCTTTTGAAATTCATTCGCAATTTTATCATCCAACGCCCTCATGTCAATCAAGTCAGTGTCCATATGTTGGGCCTTTTTTATACCCTTTTTATTGAAAAATAAATATCCCTATGTAGAATTTTCTTCATGTCAAGGTGCATAACGTGCATATGGATAACATCCAAGAATATGGAGAAAATTTTTGCCTTGTTCTTGAAGTTGATTCAATGCTTCCTACGAAAATCAGTGAACTCGGGTTTACATAGAAGTTAGAGCTAAATTTAAAGCAGATTTGGGCAGCAAGTGATTTTACAATCTTTTCTATCAGCTCATTAAATACATTTTAATTTGTGACGGTTGATGATGAAGTGATGTCGCTGTTCTGAAATATACAAAATAAATAAAAAGAAAAAAACCTATGAACCAATACGAGAAAATCGTTTTTTTTTTCTTATTACAATATAAATTTAAAGGAGAAAAGCGCTACCAAATCAAATGATTCCATTCCCCGCAAAATTTTGAAATCTCCTGAATTCTCGGAAAAACCGGTAACAGCATTTTTCTGCTTGATACACCCACGAGAAATATTTTTTTTTTCACGAAACGAACACCTCGTTTCGCACGATATCCGGCCATCATAGCCACCGAAATAAATGCTGCTATAGCGGACCTACACAACTGAAAATTCCAGGAAAATGAAGGAATGCGTGTACGGTATATTTAATTTAAAGCACAAGGTCTTCAGCTTGTTTCTGTGTGAGGTTTAGTTGAATGATCAAATTACAGAGAATCTTTGATGAGAAATCATATAAAGCCAACAATTTATCTTGATCCTTTAAGGCTTTTATAACAATTTGCAACTGTAATTTGAACTCTACGACCGAAAATAAAATTAATAATTAGTACCCAACATGCATAGAAGGTGTCGAGAAATTATTTCGCCCGGGTAGTTGGCACATGCTTTTTGAACTGAAATACGAACTCAGTGACCTTAATTCGACGGGATTTAAAGCAACGGAACATCAGCTTGATAAATCAAACAGAAGCACTCCAATCAACGCAAAAAGGCTTCAATTTGCAGGAGCTTATTCTGTCCTAAGCTCCTTGCTTGAGCATCAGGGAAAGTGCATTGACGTGTTCTCCGCTGCAATCCGTTTACAATTTCAACTTATATATCCCAACGGGAGATTCGATCCCTCACTTGTTTGAATTTTATCCCTTCAATCTTCGAAATTTAATGCACCTGGTTAATGTGGATTTTTGAGAAAGAATCAAACAACCCAGGTTCAATTTGAATTACGCACGTTGAAGCAGTACCAAGAAGAGTAATTTGGGGAAAATCAAAGGAAACTTTCGGCTGTTCAATTTCACTACATTTTTTCAGTTTATTTTTTTCAAAATTGACTTTCCAGCAGAGCATGAAAATTATGCTTTTTTTAAAATCAGTGATAGAAAAATATGTGAAAGCTTCCAACAAAAAAATATTGTATGTGTGGGTTATGTCCCATTTCTGATGGCAATAAATCTACTTTTCAAATTCTAGAAATGAGCTTAAGAAAGATTCAAC
>CAJPEX010006788.1:0-11657 GCA_905338405.1 Notodromas monacha | reverse complement strand
GCCACTGTCTGATTTCCCTTAGAAACAATGCATTGAACACCTCTCTAACTTGAAGGCCTTTCCTTTCAAATCTCCATGAGTCAAATTTTCTCAGGCCTTTTGGCTATTATTTTCTTGACACAGGAAAGAGAAAAGCTCTAAAAAGTAACATAATGTGCTTTAAAAGGAAGAGAAAGACTCATTTGACAATTGAATCCCGGCCTCCTGGTTGAGCATCATTTAAACTTATTTGAAAAGCAATTGAAGGCCCAAAATATGAACATTTACAATATCCCGCAATTATTCTATGCTTGCCATAACAAAAATGCTTATTTCCCTAACTCAAAACCTCTCTTAACCCGTAACCTCCCCCCGTAATCGAATTTTCTTGCTGGTCCCTTGAAATTAGACCTAGAGTGGCATGACTGTACTGTACTGTATTCAACATTCACACCCCATGCAGGTGTGGGTTATTACACGGGCCCATACGCATGAATGCAAACAGTGCCGAGGTGATATCTAAATTCTGAAGCAAAAAGACGCAGGAAAACGGATTTTGGATCCGGTTGTCATCAGGAGTCACGTGGGGAAGTGGAAGAAGACGTGAATTTCGGACACGGTCAGCTACGCGGAACCAAAGAGTCCGGTCCAGTCCAGTCCGTTTTGTTCCNTAAACTTCTAGACGAGTTTTACACGAGCGAAAGTTGTAAAATCTATCAAATTAATTCCGCGTTCAGTCATCTCTCGATAAGAAAATTCAGTTTTATTCAAAAACAAATTCCTCGAAAATAATTGACAGTTTAAACCTCACCGTAATTCTGGAATCGAATTCCACAAATCTCTCCCAGCTTCTTGCTATAAATGTAACATTTGATGTTTCCCGATCCTATATTAAAGGCAAAATTGTATTTTGACAACCAGTTCCAGGTAAAATAAGTGGCATACGGGAAAGACACGAGAACGTTGTGGCGTCTCAGGAAAATCATGCGCATGAAGCGACACCTGCCCAAGACGAACATGATACACACTCCAGACGTTTACCAGGCACCTGCGCGACTCCAAGTAAAAATAATTCTTACATAGATAATAAATTGGGTGCGAGCAAATTTCCCTTTAAAAGATGCAATTGATAGCAAAAATCAAATCGTCACTCCGGATTTATGTTTCTACATAATCGAATTCCCAGTAATCTTGAAGAAAAAATATATCTTCGAAGAACATTTTCAATTTAAAAAAGAACAACGGCATCAGTTGTTTCACCTGTTTAAACGATCACGTATCATTTCAGTTAAAATGCATTATTGTAACTAGGCACCACCGGTTGATGCACTTCTTTCAATTAATTCAATTTTCCAGATAGCAGCAATGAACCATAGAATAGATTACCATAGAATATCACACCATACAGCCTTCGTATCAAGAAGTGATGCAGGAAAGCAGAATTTCGAAAACTTTTTGGCTTCTAAAATCGAGTTAGTTGATAAAATCAATTACTAGTCCGAAATTCCCCGCGCTGTAGGCCCACATTATGGGTTACAATTTAATCACAGTCGAATTGACCTGTGTTTCAGTCTGGTGACTACTTTTGTATCCCAAAATATGTTATTCTTCATATTTTATTCATTTGTTTCTTTCACAAGATAAAGTGCTGGTAACATGAATACGGAGCACAAGTCGAGAACTTCTGTAGTATAGAAACCAACTTAAATCTCGTGATTTGTAATGACAGTACAGTACTGTAACTTCTAAAAAAAAATAGAGAAGGTCCATGTTTCTGAAATGATTCGACGCTTGAAATTTTCTAGAAGCCACGTCGTCCATCGTAAAACGATCGCTTTTAAAACCAGAGCAACATCTGGATTTACAAGCATTCAGCGGAACAAAATGCTCTCCCGTGTTTCTTCTCCACCCCCCTGTCGTCCTCTTCACGTTTCCACCCCACGAGAACAAAAATAGCGAGAAAAAAAAATTAACCACCCGAAGCGAGGCGAAAACCAAGACGCGAAAAAAGTAAAGAAATAAAGGAAATGAACCGCAAAATGACAACGAAAAGTCTGGAAACTATCCTGCAATCAGGGTAACCCACAGGCCAGATCCCTATTCACACCGCAGGGGAGGGTCTCGGTCCAGAGCCAGACTAGGCCAGGCCGCACGCATGGTGATGTAACCCTCAAGTGCTCGGCTCTTTCTTTCTTTTCTTTTCTTTTTTCGCCCCTTCCATTTTTCTTTTCATTCTATTTTATTTTTCTGGCCCCCCCGATTGGGCGTGTCCCACCTGGTTCACACTGAGTTGGCCAAGCAAGAAAATGGCCAATCGTGCTTTCTGGAAACGAGCGGAAGTTTTTGCAGGAAAGAGATGCGGTGGCACAAGAGAAAGATGTTTCGGTGGAGGTTTTCTCCCTGAGATGGAATGTTGAAAGTCTACAGGAGGAATTTCGATGAAAAAAAAAAACATTTAAAAAATTCCGTCCCACTGGAATTTTTCAGCTTTCACGTATACAGACTGCGGAGGAGATGAAGAATTTAGAGGCAGGCACTTGACTGAAAATGTTTTTGAAATGCGTAAAATACTTCCACAGAACGAATTTCAATGTTGAAAAAACTCAGAGCATCTCGTTTGGATTTTTCTGATTTCATTGAATGACTGGTCCAGAGAAAAACCACGAAAAGCTGGAAAATCCAAAATTTTTAAAATTAATTTTGAAGTTGTACATAATAGATTTATACTGCCACAGAAATCTTCGTTCTCTTCGTCATTTCTGCAAAGATATTCAAGAAGACATTGTAAATATAAAAATAAATAAAAATTAACCGGCCATACAAAATGAAAGCAATTGAAATCCCTTGCCTTTCCGACTGTGGATTACCGTAATTACAATGGCACAAAACTTTTATTCGGTGATATTTTCCTATGATTAATTTTTTAGCTTCGAACAACACGAAGCTTAAAAAAGATCTTAATTAGATTTAAGATGCAAATTCACAGGTATTGCAATTTTCTATTATAGCAGAAGGCCACGTCATGTACTGATCGAAGAGCTGTAGAAGCACCGCAACGTTTCTTTGAATTATTAAAATTCATTTAAAGCTCAGCCCAAACTTGAAATAAAACGTGACCCAGACTTCATGGAGAAATAATTAACGGGAGAGAATTCTTTATTGGATGGCTTCTTCTCACTCTCCCCGAAGTTACAGCACTCCTGCATTCCTGTCGAATACTTCAACTCTTCAAGCATCATTTGAGCCAATCACTAATCCCGAGTTCGAAGGAAAATAAGCGTTTGCCTGTCTTCTTAATTACCCATTCCCAGTTGGAGAGATGAGTACGAAGGGGGCCTTGAGATATCTTCCTTCTGGTGGGTGATACAGTTGAAACTTTTCAATTTGAAATTCATGGGACAAGCATACGATTTTTGGTTAGGAAAAAAAAACTTTTTTGCTAGGGGAAAGGAAAAAGAATTACAAGAAATCGTACTAGCTGATATTCGGGGCCTTAAATTGCTTCATAATTGCTTCATAACCCCTGGATTGGAGCAGATTCCTTTCCATGTCACACCAAAGTTAGGATTTTTTGGGCACACAGGGACATATTGGTGTGACCAAAGGTCACCAAAATGCCCCTGTGTTTCAAAGGCCAAAGTTGGAAAAAGTTGGGAAGAATAAACTCTGCTTATTTTTCAGAAATCCTCTATGTCAATCTTATGCTAGGATTGCAAGAAATACAATCCATACAGCAAGGAGTTCTTTTTTTAAATTTGTAAACCAAAATTGTACGCTGGAGATAAAACATTAATATTGCACTTTTCCTCAACTTGGGCCTCCATTCAAAAATTAGATTAACTTTTGTCACTGCGCATGTGCATAATTTTGAAAAAATAACCCAACTTCACAGCAGAAAGGTTTAATGAGTTGACAAGATGCTGAACTTGGAGGCAAAGGTTCATTTGCTTGACTAGTCTTTCACTTCATTTCAAAACGCTTCTTACATTTTTATTTTTTCCCTTGCCTGCTATTAAAATAATTGCCAAAAGGCCTCAAGAAAATTTGAGGCATGCAGATTTTCAAAAAAAAAAAAAGGCTTGGAGTCACGGAGGTGCATTGAAATTCGACATAGGGAGCTTTTAATTATCAAGTTTCAACTTTAATTTTTAAAGAGTTCAGTCTAATGCATCCTGCATACATGTAATGCAAGTAAAGTGAAGAACCTGAAATTTAGGCGCACATTAAGTTTTTAAAAAAAGATAAAAACATTCATTTTCCAAATAAAATTCAAGGATCCGAACGTTGTTCATGAAGAACGAGTGTTTACTTTTTTTTTTTACAAAAATCTTCAACAGATATCCTACCGTCCAACCGTCATATTTTGAAACCATGTTTGAATGAGTCTCGTCAATATAATTACAGCGCGGATAATAAAAAAAAACGCAACTTTAATCCAAAAAATTCAAATCAAACGCCAGTTCTTGAAATGCTACTGTTTTCCGCCTGCGCAAGTTTTTCTTTTCGTTTCCCCGAAGCTTGTCATCATGATCGTGTCGACAAAAAGAGACGCGAGACATTCGACTTGGGAAGGTTCGAGTTACTATCGAGGTTCACCCGTACATTAATAAATCAATAATGAATCGGCTTTATTACTCAGTAAAATAATTTTTTTACACTCTTTTTGCGACCTATAAGCCGCAGAAATGTGCGGCTTTGGGGCAGCGGGGCAGGCCGCAAAGCCGTTTCACGGTCCGCTTCCACCGGCTCTGGTTATTGTTCATCCGCCGTTCCGCAATTGCGGGTCCCCCCACTGCACACCCCGTTTCCTCCCTCGGGTGCTCCATGGCCGACTGGCCTCTTGCGAACAATTCCCCCAGATTCTCCAGCAAAAAGAGGCAAAAAGTAATAATTATTATGATTATCATAACGGAGAAGAGAATAAATAAGAGGGTTCTCATCGCAGTCGCCAAAAGAAGTCTTCGCGTCATCTGAACTATTTTCACAGGACTATCTCAGCTTCTGTTGTTTCACATTATACTGTACTGTATATGGCAACACTGCCAAAATGCGCACCACTTCCCGGATGTGACATCTTGTCAAGTACCTCATGTACAAGACTTCAACTACTGGCCTCAGAAACTAAAATGTTCATAAACCATATTCAAAATATGTAAACAATTGGCGAGAACTCGTGCTTCTTACTCCTGAAGAGAGACAATTTCGATTTTAGAGCCTCACTGACTTAGAAGACAGTTTATAGACATACGGAGCTTCGAAATTAATTTTTAAGAAGTTCTTCAAGGAAAATTTCATTAACTCGTGCTTCTTACTCCTGAAGAGAGACAATTTCGATTTTAGAGCCTCACTGACTTAGAAGACAGTTTATAGACATACGGAGCTTCAAAATTAATTTTTAAGAAGTTCTTCAAGGAACATTTCATTGATTGATTGATACACAAGCTTTGTTCGCTTCATGTCAGCGTTCACAAGGTTAAAAAAACAGCAAATAAAGGAAAAGTTTAAAAATCACTTGTCGTGCTCAAGGCAATATTCAGTTCCTTGATCTATTTAAATCAAACGAGCCTGCAATCAATTGGTGCGTGAAAAATTTTCGTAATAAGAAGAGTGAGCAATAAAGGATGTTGAAGACTCTGAGGAGGATCATTTGGAAAAAATAATATACTGTATGCTGAAAACGTTTGGAAAACCTCAAGTTTTCTAATTCAAAACATGCAGTGAGATCATCCAGTCTTTCTGGAAGAAGTTAATACTGTTTCCCGCAGCTCTTGATTTTCTTTCCTTTTCTTTCATTACAAAAACATAGAACACAAGGTTAAGTATTTCGTTGTTCGATCTTGAACCGATACCAAGTGCATCCCGTTGGCTTCCCTGCTTCTTCGTAATTGAATCGCAACGAATTTAATGTCTTTTTGAAAGTCTTGAAATACATTTCCCAAGGATTCGAAGCAGACCGTTATACCAACATCCGACTTGTGTAGTAAGAAAAAGAAACAAGCTACTGCCTCTGGGCTTAACGAGGCCGAGGTCCGTAAATTCACTTTCCGACTGCTTGCACACGGACAAAACCCATCCAGGAAACAAAAAATCAGAAAATTAAGGTGAAAGCCAATGAAGAATACGAAGGGAACTTCAAAAATTGTAGTTTATCGAGTTATTTGAATACGCAAGTTTTTGTAACAAAATCTCCTTAATCATGCTGTCAAGCCAATCATAAAAGCTACAAACACGCCTCTCTTAATTTTCAAATCGGATTGGTGCTAAACATGCAAATATTGCCAACATTCAGTTATTTACCAATATACATTTTAGTGATTGAGGACAACATTTCCATCAGCATCATTAACAATAATGTGTCTAAATTGTGGCACTTTTTATCGAAAGATAATTATTGTATCTCGGATATTTTTACAAGCAATATTTTACAATTTGTTTATATAGGACAGTGTTTCACTCAAAACACTATTTTATTCCCAGTATTCAGAGACACTATCAACTTTCCATTTCCTGCTCTAAAACATGGCAGCAATGGTCAGAAAATATTATACACCGCTCAGTGAAATGCATGTTAATTTCCGTACAGTACATAAATCAGTCTAGACTAGATTAAGTTCAAGATTGAAAAACACTAGAATAAACCATCGATTTGTTTTGGACAACAGTATTGCCATATTTACTTTACACAGTACCACGCAGACTCATGTAAGACATGTACTTAGAATTTTCAGCCCAAAATTTAGATTTAAGAAGTATCCCTGAATAAGACACCCACCCCAACTTTAGAGACCAAAAATTGAAATATTTTTAACATGAAATACAGTACTGTAATGTACATAAGAATTCAAGTTTTGACTTGAATTGCAGTCAAGTTCAATTTTAGTTTTCAACAATTTCCATATTTTTCATTGTTTGTTGAAATTAGCTGAAGATCCCTCTTGGGAATGAAATATGACACCCACCTAAGCTCCAAGAATTTTAAATGTTATATGCATCAAATAATATTATTTAAAAAATAAAAAAGGCGTGCGTGGGACTCAAGTGAATACTAAACTTGTTCTACGTTTAAAATCGTTTCTCCAATAAAGATAATTGTGAGCCTGAATCAATATTAAATGGAGTTCAACATCATAAAAAGACATAAAAATGAAATGACGAGAAGAGCAGCTTCATTTCGTGACTCAATTTTCAAGGATTTCTCTGAGGCACTTAAGCCACATTTTTTGACATTCTCGTGAAGATGAGGTGCATTTTCGATTTCTTTTTTTTTTCAAATCTAACCTGAGGGTGAACAAAACGTTTCGGAACAGTAGGTTGGAAAGAATCATTTATGGTATATCTCTGCATAAATGACATCCAGCATCCACATCCGTTCAAGACTCAAAAGAGTGATGTGTGCAAGATTGAAAATGCAAACTTATGAATCAACCCTGGTACAGAGACGCAAAAATCCCTTATACCAGTGGGTAAGGATATGGAGCAGGAAATCTTTCACGCGAGGAAATGAGCGAGTTTTCCAAAGCGTGGCAAATAACCCACAAGAGGAAAGAAAAGCAACCAAGGTCGGCTAACGCGTTCACGCTCTGCTGATCTGGGATCAAGAGTCACCGAGAAAAAAAGCGGATATCAAAACACTAGAGGAAAATTGAAGCTGCAAGGAATTACCCTGTAGTTGGTTACCTTGTTTCCCCCAACCTGGCTGCTGTGGTTCAAGTTCGAACGAGGAAATAACGTCACCAGTCAGGAAACGACAGTTCCGATGTAATTATGCGAGATGATGACGGAATGAGATCTGATACGCGTTCATTCTCTGCGTGGGATTTTTTTTTTCTATCACCCACTTTATTTTTCCGCGAACCATTTCCAACATCATTTCAACGTTTACTTCACGATTTTTCACGTAGCGACTGTTCCTAAATATGAACCGTACATTGCATCTCACGCAACTAAAAAAAGAAAAAAAAGAAGTGCTATAATCAGTCGGCGAGTTGTGAGTAGCGAATTAATGAGCGCTTTTCTGCCTTCTTCTAATCGTAAAATCTTCCAAGGTATGTTTGTGAAGCTTTTATGCTTGGAAGCGAGTTTCTTCCTGTCATAAATTGGACGGAAAACGTTTCCTATGCATCCGCTCGTGAATGAGCAACAAAGGAAGGTAGTAAGCGTCAAGTGTTTTGGATGCTTGGACAATTAACGTGCCAAATTGTAATTTATGAGTTGGATCACACACAAACAAGCAAAAACTCGGCTGCTTCTTCAAAAAAAATTGCACCGCAAAGTGACTGAAAGTTGGTACACACAAAAAAAAACAAGGCCCTTATTACCCATTGAAAGCTGAAAAGTTACAATCCAGGGTCTTCTTGATACAGTACTATATATCGATGTGAATGTAATTCACGTCAAGTGCAAAACATGACACAATTAAATGAACCCTGATACTACTAATAATTACAAGAATGTAACCGCGTAGTTTACTGGCAAGGAACTTAATTTTTAACCGTCTTCACAATACAACGTGCACTTCTTTTTCTGCAAAATTAGAGCAGAAAAGTGGTGTTCACGACGTATGCGGGTATATATATATATTTTTTTTTTTTGAGAAGAAGAAAATTTTGAAACCCGGGGTGCAAATCACAAGGGAGTTTTTCTAGGAGACAATAAGGAACACACATGTTTGGTAATCACAGGCTTCAAATTATTAAGGTTCTTTGCGTGATTATTTGAATAAAAAAATTTCATTTTAAACCAGCAAAACCTCGGGTGATTGTCACCTGCAGGGATAGGTTTTGGGGAAAATTCAATGCCAATAAATTAAGGTGTGCATCTTAGTTCAGTGTTCCCCAACCTTTTTGGCCCCGCGGCCCAGCGAATTTCCATAAAATGTTCTGCAGACCGGCAAAGTTTCATAAAATCCTTGAAAACCCAAACAAGTTTTTGCTTGAAATACTTTATGGCTTATATTTAAAAAGTTTATGCTATTTTGAAAAAAAAAAATAGAATGTTAAGAACCAATGATGTAGTTATAGTGGAATGTCTTCAAAAATTAGAAAAGTGGTCTTGAAGAAAGGTTTCTCAGAATGAAAAATTAAGATACTGTAATTTATTTCATCAAGTAAAATTTGTCTGAAGTGCTATTAGGAGAAAAGCCAACATTTATTTTTCATGAGATAACTTTGACAGCCATTGCATTTTAAAAGATACTGTAACATCCTTAATTGCTACTTTTGATAAATTATATTACACTGAAGAAAATTTCCTGCGGACCGGCGCCGGTCCGCGGACCAAGGGTAAGGGACCACTGTCTTAGTTGATGGTGTGTGCTGGTTCCCAATTATATCCCATAAAAACCTGGCCCATAAAGTATGTTTTCCGGGTTTTGGTTATTCAGGGCACTTGTGGTTAGAGGCACGATTTTACTGCACAATATTTTCGTCATCATCAAACTTTCCCGCTAGCATCGACAAAAGAAGATACACGCATACGAACAGCACACTAAATGTTAAAGGCAACCAACTTGAGGGATGAACCAGCATGTTTTGCAGTATTTTATTTAGTTTTACAGTATACATCCATGCCCACACGGAATAAAACGTATTCCTGACTCCAAAGTCAATACAGGAACCACTCAGGTGCATTCAGGGAGACCACAAGAAAAAAAAAAGATAACTCAAGTCCTCGGAAATCACGCTTGCCGAGGGTGAAAAGTAAAACGCGTCGACGCATGAGCGGAACAGATTCGTTCCGGTGCAAAAAAAATTCGCTTCTTCTATTTTTTTTGTGTGTGTGGCTTTATTGCAGCTCCCTTCAAGTGCCCCACAGACCCCGTCTGCGGACACAATCTCAATTAGCACAGTAGTAACATTACCCAAATCCCCTCATCGTCCCAGGAGGCCTGTTTTCAAGCCAATCAGACCATGCAAGACAGATTAAATTGATTTTACGCGGTGCCTATCATAAACTATTCTCTCGACGAGTTGAGAAAAGGGGAAACATTTGGGGCTGAATTCGATTAGGGCGCGAAGAAATCAAGTGCCCACCGTTTCAGAACCTGCTTTTTATGCTAGACTTCAACACGCCGAATCACGTTTCACCTCGCTGTTGTATGCTGTGAATTTTGATAAATCGGACCCAAGAAGTGAAACCCAACATTAGTTCCCATTTGCGAGGAGAGATATAAAAATTAAGAAAAACTTGCGAGACACTCTTTTTAAAGCATCGTGTTTCCCTTGTTGAGTCAATAGATTCACAAGAGTAATATTCAATCACTTCCTGACTGAGGGTCAAAATCTCACTCAGCAGGGTGAAATTAACACAAGAAATGTGAAATTAATAAAAGAAAGTGGAAAGTGCACCCGGTCACTGCACACATACGATCCTTGTTCTATGAATTTGCAAGAGGGCCAGGTAAAAAATGAAAAAAAACATATTTCCCAAATAATTATTTCGAATAGAAAAAAGTTATTTAATTAAAAAGTGAATCGCGGTCACGGTTATTTTGTGTTCATGATGCTGGTGATGGTTGTCGAACAAAGTTAATCGGTGAAGATGAACTCTTTTCAGTCACGGAATTCTTTTTTTTTTTCCGTAATTCAATTCGTTATTTTTGACGAAAATAATCTGCAAGATTCTTACTCCGGAATTCGGTACTCGAAAGAACTTCCTTTCACGGTATACACTGTTGTTGAGGCAAAACGTTTCGAGCAGTCTTTCAAATCCCCTCGCTATGTCGTTCGTAGGCAACAAAATCACATCAACTTGTTTTCATCCAAGTAAAAATACGTCGGCAAATTTTAATAGCGATTAAGTGATGTCGGAGAATGAATCACTTCAAAGTGTCACGCGTTCTGGAGTCCTATATGACAACACTTCCTGACCGAATGAACGTCATTCGACAATAGCACTATACCAAGCCCCTAGCTCAAATGTCGTCAACAGGATGCAAAACATGTTTTTTTGAATAAAAAAAATGACACTCGTTTTCTGTAAATTTGAACGCTGGTTGGCCAACTCAGCAAGTTTCCGGTTGGTTTTGTTTGCTTCCTTCACCGACCCTGATCACATCCGGTGAGAAAATAGAAAAAAAAGTAAGACGCTCGCATTTCATTCGTAAAATCGCAGGAAACGTCAACCTGATCCGAAGAAAAAGCAGGAATTTTATGGATTTTTTTTCCAAAGGTTTATCTTACCTGGGAATCTTTTGAGCGTTTTTCCTTTGAAGAAAACGCTGAAAGTGTTGGAAATGCGCTCATTGAGGTGCATAACATTAGTCGACAACGCAATATTCAATTAATTTTGAAAGCCGTCAGAAATGCAGGATCACTTTTGAAAAAAGTGTGATGCTTGCATATTCAGCGAGTGAAATTGAATTTATTTGCAGAAAGTTTGCGACGTCCAAAGAAATCGACGAACAGGGGGAAAAACGGATTGCGTAGCAATTCGTGAGAAATGGTGGAAGCAGCTTCGTAAAATGGCCGGCAAAGATCAAGATTATCTCAACAAATACACAAGTCACTTGTCTTTTACTTTACCACGATTTCGCCGATAGTGAAAACAATCCAAGACCAGCACTCTTCCGATTCTTTCATCCTAAAAACTGAATTGAATAATTCGTAGTTCATTTATGACTATACAGTAATGTAAACAGTACTTGGATGACCTATAAAAAAATACTCGCATCCAAGTTC